>QJNS01000043.1:158953-395799 GCA_004154925.1 Monosporascus cannonballus
CCCCCGCCCCCCCCCCCCCCCCCCCCGCCAGCAGATCGTGTAGAGCCTCCGGGCCTGCAGCTTTGCTATTGCCCCTCGCCCCCATGATTTCGTGGGACGGCCTCGTTTCGCCCCCGCAGCCTGGCTGACGGACTCCACTTGCTGCTCAGGTTAAGAAGCCTTGTCGTCTGGACATGATGTCTATGGCGACGGGTGTCATGTAGTAGATGTAGTAGAGGCTTACCAGATAGATGCCCTACTTACTCAAATATGTCCCCTCTCGCGCATCGCGTCTACTCGATAGAAGCTCCTCGCAGATCCCCCGCACGCTCTCGCTCCACTGACCACTTTCCCGCTTTCCCCGCTCGTAGTTCTTTCCTCCCATGGAGGGCTGGCTACCGCCGTGCGGTATCCCAATGCCTACTAGACAGCCGCAGCTGGTGCTGCGTCTCGTCTACTCAGCAACGGTGACTCTTGAGTTTGGCTGTTCTGCAAGGCTTTGTTCGGGCACTCAAGTTCGAGGACGCCGGCATGGCTTAAGTAGGTGCGTCTGGCCCGGAGAGTACTCGATAGTACATAGACGTTGCCCCCCGAGTAGAGCGGGCCACCTAAGCACAACTACATTATGCATTGCATTGGTAGATTCAGCAGGTATCGAGGCATTTGATTGGAATTCTCATAAACGAAGTAGCGCGGGCAGCTCGTCGTGATCCGCATCATACAACCATTACTGATTACTAGCCTATCCATACACACACTACCCGCCTTTTCCCTCGGGCCCCGCCCCTCCCGATTCATCCATCCGACTTGAGAGCCATTCTCTTCGTATCTTGTTCGTGAACCAACCGACCCTGCTTCGGTGCAGAGTGCCCCCGCGATCCCACGTTCGAAACTGGCCTCGGGGCTACACCATCAAGTATCTGCTATCCCCGGACGTATAAGTAAGGGTCATATCGAGCTCCATTAACGCCATACACAAGAAAACAAAAAGAATATTGACGTCTTTCTTCCATGTACTGTTGATCCAGGTCTCCTCCCCCACCGATTGCCAAGTAACTTTGTCGCGGCCCCTCCCACCAACCATCCGTCATATATAAAGTTTTTTTTTTAAATCAATTCGTGGAGCGATGACTCCTCATCAATACTCGTCATTCAGCGCGCCGAGGCGGGCATGAATGCCCTTCAAAGAACAAGGTACCGGCAGGCAAGATAAAGACGAAGCTTTGGAGAGGCGTAAGCGGGATATTTGAAGATAAGAGGAATCCGGCCGTCGTTGCTACCGTCCGGGCTTGGAGGAGCGAGAGCTGGTCGAGCTCGATTCCCATCCTCTGAACCTATCCCGTTTCAGTGGCGGGGGAGAGGTTGAGTAAAAAGAGAGCGGAGAAGCACTTGAGAACCGTCGTTTCTATCGTTCGGGAATCGGCGACTTGGCCAGGCGTCCTCCGACGCTAATGCGTTTCTGCAGGCGGTCCTTATCTCGCTGCGCTCGCTCGCTCGGGCTGTGACTCAGGGTGCTTGTTGTTGACGAGCCGATCGCCTCGATGGCAGCATAACGGCCACGCTTCTGGTCGAGATAAGACTGAGCGTTACGCCCCAAGGGAAAGGGGGGCACGGTTGTGGGTATTTCCGCGCCGTTTTGCATTAGTAGTTCGGCAACTGGGAATGGTACATTTCTGGTATCCGGCTCAGGTCGTCCTGCGGGAGGCGTGCCTGGTGACGGTGGTGCAGGATCTACCGCCGCAAGGGCTAAGTAAATCGCTGGCGTGCCTCGGACCTTATCCAGCACGTTGGGATTTGCCTTCAATGCCAAAGCGTAGATAACATGCTGAATCTCGTTGCGCTTTATGGCTGCAAGCAGCGTATCATCAGCCGTGGGATACCGCGACAAGGTTGACGAGATGGGCTCCACGTAAGCTCTTTCTACGTATTTGGCTGTGATGAACTTGAGGCGTTGCTCCCTCGTGGCCTGGGGACCCGGCTTATGGGCCGGATCAAGCCTAGCTTCCCAGACCATATTTGCTACTCTGTTTCCGACAAGAAGTAACAACTCGATAATATCGGGCGTGAATGACGTTATGTCAAGAGTGAGGGACCGTACTTTGCTGATATGTGTCCCAAGTGACCGGTGGATGCCGCTGCACTCGATGCATAAAATGATGGCAAGATTGATCGAAACCCATTCCACCTTAGAATTGGAGCCGCAGTCAGCGCACCACATATTCCCCTGGTCGTTGTCGCGAAGAGTCTGAAGCAACTTGTCGGGACTTTCGTCGTAGCTTGTGCTAGAAGACCGAGTATAACTTGGCCTCGCGCCGACTGTGATGCGCCGAGATGGATGACCAGAGTTCCCTGCTGACGTCGGGGGATGTGAGCCATGGTTCAACGAGCTGCTCTTTCCTGTCAAGATGGACCCTATGTCTCGCTTCAAGCTTGTCGAAGTTGTGCTTGATGCGCCAGTCGCTGGGTTGTCCTTAAGTCCTCGGCCTTCTACTGCGCTCTGAAGAGCATTGTTGATGGACAGAATCCAACTGTTCATGTCCTCGTCGGATGTTGCTTGGTATACCCTCTTGAAGTGTGGCGTAATGACTTCGAAGCAAAACCTTCGTTCGGCGTTTCTGGCTTCACGGACGGACGCCATGCGCAAATCGATGGGATCCATATGAAGATCGAGTTTCTGCTTCCAGTTACTGTATTCGGACAGCTTGCCTCCATCCAGTACCACCCAGAACCTGTTTAAGTCAGTGGGCTATCGATATCTACAGGATGCTGAGGGGACGCGACGTACTTATGCCAACCTTGCTTGTTCAGGGAGAGGGGATCGACATGACTACCCGGTCGGTTCAGAGCCCAAAGGAGGCCTTCCTTTCGGTGCGTCACGTTCTTCTCGGCATTTGCGACCTGGGCGAGATCCCTCTCTTCCAGATCACGTATGCCTTTAAATTTAGAGGCTTGTGCGGGACTGCCCATCGACGCTTGTGCTAAGCTGCCGGGAGATCGGGAGAGCTCTACCCCAGCCGATGCCCCTGCCACCGCGTTGCCAGTCGGCACTCCTCTGAGTTGGGAACCAGTACTGTCTGCCCGACCAAGCTCGGAATCTGACGTGTTCTGGGTACCATTTGTGTTGGCACCCGAGCCAGGGTTGGCTGCCGAAGCTGGGGCTTCCGGTTCATTATACGGAAGGGCGCTCTTCTCCAATACGCGCCGCTTCTCTTCTCTTTCAAGCCTTTGGTATTGGAACTCCTTGTCGGCCTCCTGGACCTCGTTGGAAAGGGCTTCCAGTTCTGGTAATAAGGCCTCAATCTTCTTCGCGGTTGTTAGGAAGCCCCGCGCTTGAGTGTCGGCATATTTGGTTAGGTGTGATAATACTTCCTGTTCCTTCCTGCCGCCATGCAGGTCCTGCATGAATGAGGAGTAGTCGAATCGCTTGAGCTCGAAGTTCCGCCTTTTCGTTTGGTACTTAGTATCGCTATCGGCAAGCTTCTTTGTCTTGACCGAGTCCGACCGCTGGCCTAAGTATCGAGATACGTAGGCATAGTAATCCTTGCTCTCCTCTTCAAAATCACGCTTCTTCCCCTCTGCCTGTTTGATGTCATGTACATAAAGTTTGCTTATCGGGTCGATAATCGTCTTTTGCAATGTTGCCGTGTTCTGCCTCTGGTAGGCCAGGATTTCCCGTGCAATCTTATCGAAGTAGTGATCTAGGGCAGGCTGTACCGCATTTGCATTCGTCGAGGACGCTTCTCGAAGGGCTTCTACAAATGAGACAAAAGCATCGTTTGCTTCAATTTGGGCGGAGCGGGCGTGCTCAGCCTTCTTCAGGACCTTCTTCATCTGCGTTCTCATATTCCCCGTCTTCTGCTCCAAAGCTTTTATAGTAGCCCTGAAAACTGGTCCGTCGTCACTGACAGTCATGTCTTCGCCTGGTCGAGGACAGGCTATGTCAACTTTGACGGGCTCTCTTGGAGGCTGTTGAGGAGTGGTTACGCTAGGTAGAGATTCTGGCTGGCTGAGCATGGGCGAGGGGGGCTCCTCTTGTTCACTTATACGGGAGTGGACCGACTGAGAAGATGGCACACGTATCTTGGGTGGCACAGCGAGCGTGAAAGCCGGGGATGGCGAGTTGGGGTTACTGTGAGCGGAAGATGTGTCTGTTCTCTTGTTCAGCACCGCGCCTGTCGGCTGCTAGGGGACTTTGCTGCAACTTACTTGCAACCCAAAAGGAGAAAGTCGCCAAGGTATCTAGGCGATGAGCCCTCTGGTCGTACTCGACAAACTGCAGGACATTTAGCATTTAGTGTCGGCTCGATTTATGCTCGGAGGATTTTGGCAACCCACACTACAAACATTCCTCCAGCCGCCGCCTCTATCTTCTAACATTTTTGGAGGTTTCCATTTCCACGTCCATTCAAATGATACTGAAGAGTAGCCACCAGTGGTGAAGTCACCGACCAACTCAACATTGGCATTCCTGTGAAGGTTGGGGTCGGCATGGAATTCTCGAGTAACTAGGTTCTCTACCTCACGACTTGTTGAGGCATAAACATATGTCAGGCCGTGGATGCTGGCATCGGAAACTGTCCCGTTGGCTTCTTGGCGAATGATGAAATTGAAGGTAAATATGAGCTCGTCGTCGTTGGTGAGTTTGAGCAGAAAACTGGGCGTATTAAGAGACGGATCGGAATCCTAACACAACACAGCGCAATTAGGAAAACGGTTATGCCGAGGAGGCGAGGAGCACCGGCGGATCGCGGAACAAACCTGGACAAATTCAACTGGACTATTTTCGCCAGGAGCGCGTGTGGCCGTCACCCGAGTAGCGGGGAAGGGGTTTGGAGTAAGAGTTATAGAAGTGCGCTTTCGAGGACAGTTAATTACGAGGGATGTAATAGACACTAGACGGCGTTAGCAGTGCACTGGAAGTATTTGCGCAGTGATGCGCAGAGGTTGGCGACGATACGAACATCGATTCTGGTCGCGCAGGTAGACGGCAGCGCCATCATCAGGCCGGCTACTGACGGCGCCCATGGTGATGCTGGTTGGCGACGGGAGGTTAAGGCTGGCCTAGATAACGGCCGCAAGCGACAAGTAATGAGACAGTGAAGGCGATCAGTATCTGCTAATGACTAGAATGGCTACGCGATATCAGGTCTAGTGAAGCTGCAAACTGTGGGCAAACGTTGCTGGTATTATTATAAGGCGGGAGAAGAAGTTATGACATTCTTGATGGTGATGGTGGCGGTCGGTTCGTATGTGCGTATGTATGTATGTGTGGAGTGCAGTGGGTGCGGGTGGGTGGACGGCCAATAAGCCTGAGCCCGAGCCTGGTCGGCCTGTACACTCACTGATCTACACCAGCGTACCTTCAAGTAATCTCGCAGTGTGCCTACCTGCATAGCCTACGTTCCAAGGTACTTCTGTAGTGGCAGGTGGGATTCGCTTTTAGGCGCTAGAAATAGTGGACAGATTTGGCGGGGTTAAACATTGAAGGTCAAACAAATTCAATTGCTCGTTCAAAAGCCCACCTCGACTACCCCTGCATATTTGTAGAGTAAGTCGCCGGTGCTCTGCCCTAATGTAAATACCCGAGCAGTGCCTAGGCAACTGGTGCTAAAATGGATATGTGCATACTTTGGCTGCATGTACATGTATGTAAGAACATTGAAGGATGTGAATACGAGCATAATACAACGTGGATATGTGCTTACCTAGCCTCATAAGTTCTTAAGAAGTATATAACTGCCGTATAATGAGGAATGGTAGTAGGCAGGCGAGGTCGATTTGGCGGCATTATTGCACGGTCTGTGAACGCAGAGCTACGAGGATGCATCTAAGGGGCTGAAGAGCTAGGGAGGAAGTGCCGTATCATGTTACAGGATTTTCTCTACATACGGGATGCAGGCAGGCTAGGGAACTTGGAAATGCAGAGTAATGTGATTGATATGCCTAGGCAATAAGAGAGGCGATTCCCATATGAGGGTTGAAGTAACCGCCTTGACTGTCTGGCTTTCCTCCAGCTTTAAACTGGAAGGTACGGGCAATTAATCACGGTGTGTTTCTGTCATTCTCTCTACTCATGGGTACAGATAGGCTCCTAACCACGCTGAATGCATTAAAAGACCGGCGGTTTGCGGCGGATTCTATACAAAGGTGGGTAAGTAGAAGACAACTCCAACCAGCCTTACCTCCGACAATCCTGTCAGTTGTAAGCCACTCTTACTTTATATCCTTGGTAGCTTTAAATATACCTAGATATGAACGATACCTACGGCATACGTAATCACGGGTGGCTTAATTATGTTGACCCGAACTCTACCGCTGTAGGTAATGTTCTGAACTCACTTAGGTACTTTAGCGACATAATATCTACGGTACCCACACTACATAGACTTCGCACATGAGCTATGTCAGATAAACAGCTATATCGTGATTATAGGAAGGACTGGAAGATCGGAGTAACCAGCGGGGCATACCTATCTACCATGTACATATCGGACCAGACGTGAAGATATGCCAGAAAGTCAATGCTGCCAACGCCAGCCTGGAAACTCTGGTCAACTCCTCGTGTACTTCCTACCTCTTACAATACACTGTGTTTTGCCTGTCTTTGACTCACAACCCACCTCGTACTGAGTGTCACAGATATCGTGGAAAACTTGTGTAGGTAGGTAAGGTAGGTAGTAATAAGAATGCTGAATTCATTCCATCGATTAGCGAATAGGTAATCCCCGCAACCGCGAACACAACCTTAGGTAAGTAGGAAGTTATTCTTTGATACTAGAAGCAGCAAACCTGAGCTATAAATTAGCCATTCACTTCCAACTTATCATTGAATATCTAAAGGGAAAATGCGCTGGATTCGGCATGCTTACCGACGTATCATATCGATTTTAAACGGTACTAGGTATGTACTCATACAGAAGTCGCAAGCACAATGTGTCACTAGTTAGCGCCCAGTACGAAGCTAAACGCCATGAGCGCCTAAAATGGCCCGCTCTCTAACTTTAGTCCCGTCGACCCCTATGCCGCCCAGCATCACAAGGGTGGAATGACGTTTCCAACCCTCCGAAACATCATCCCCTAGGTTGTATGCACATTAATATGGAGAAGCCACACACATCTTATGGAGCGTATCAGGTGAAGTCCATCCTAATCGAGCCCGCAACTCCTTTACCCATGCGCTACGCCCTACCCCATCCGGAAGCACATGTTCCCATTCCCAAATAAAACTACCGCTATATACGCAGCATCATAATTCTATCATCACCGCTACGACGCCTGACCGCCTTTACTGGCCATTTCGTTATAAGCTCTAAAGCTTTTTAACGGGTACCTACATACGTAGTCATGAGACCTTGACCAAACCTTGGAACTCCTTTGCTAGACCCTCGTACGAGTCAGCGCCGCTCCATGCGACAAGATGTCGACAGCATCGAGGAATTCCTACATAAGCCGCCGGCTCAATAGCCTCCAGAACAGTGACCGAAGAAGTCGTTCTTCGAGCTTACGGAGAATAGCCGTGAGCTACGACGATGCCTATACCTATGCCCTCCGTGTCGCCTACCTGCACTACCTCCTTCAACCCAAGACAAAGCGAAAACAATGGGTACCAGCACCAAAGCAGCCGGTGCGCGTCCATACCACGAATATAGGGGACCTTGTTCGGGAATTTGTGCCGGGAAATTCTACGAGCGTCAAGCTGCCCAATGGGTTTCGTGGTGCTTTGGAGAAGAGAATGGAGCGCGTCATCAAGGGCGCTGAGAGGCTGCCCGGTTACAACGATGCCGCCGTGAAGAGGACGTTTGGTCAGGCATACACTGCTTTCACTGAGCAGGCGTTTCGGAAGAGCATGGACAAGGAGCGCAAGGTTGAGCCGCTGGTTCTCATTTTCTACTCGGCCGCAACGAAGGCTTGCATGCTTGGCCATGCGCCTGGTGATGATGCTTGGAAGCTCCTTGTCGATAGGCATCTCGCTCTCTTCGTGAGGCTCCTATCCTCCATCCTAAGGGACCAAGGGTACGATCGGGACAAGCCGGAGCTCATGAGTCGGCTTAGCACGCTGGAGAACAAACTTCTTACTAACGATCAAAACCTCTACGTTGATACTGGTCAAGACTCTGGAAAGTCGGTCGAGGTGACGCTTCCCCTTAGTCACGATGTCAAAGACATGCCCATGGTCCAAGTCGTTGCTAAGATGTTTGGTCTGTCACATTCCGATGTCCAAAGTCAAATTGACGCCCAACGCCCGAATTGGACCGAGGAAGCTGCTTTGAAAGACCTCAAATCGTATCAGCACCGACTAAACTCCAACCTGCACGGTGCCTTGAGGAGCCAGGACTTCGACCTAGACGAGGCATATGAAGAGTGGAAGAAGGCCGAGGCGCCGTTCCTTTCGCAGATGATGCTAGAAATCCTGACAGCGAGGCCCGAGTTAGCTAGGAGGTCAACGAGCTTCGTTTCAGCGTATGACAAGCCTCTACCAGCCAGTCCTACGTCTAGTTATGCGCAAGATCAGGCATACGCGGATCTGAGCAGGGCCTTGAACAGCCCAGACGCCTCGGGCATTGACCACGCCCTCAACCTCGGATCCGTATCACTCGAGGACACAAGCAGCATAAGGAGTGTTGATGAGGCACATTACACCTTCATTCCCCCCGATCCCCGCGAGTTTCTCAAAACCTTTGCTAAGTATGCATTGGAGTTTGACGCCATGCATGAGACCAGTGAAGAACAGCCGGGACCTTTCTCGAAGCAATCGATGGATCTTCTGACGGAGCTTTGCGTTTGGTGGCGAATTCCTCAGTTTACCCGCCTCGTTGTGTTCATGGAAGTAGTAGCGCGAAGGTTCACTGATAACCTGTTCACCGTCATTGACGTCGATGAAGCCTTTGAGCTGGTAAAGAGTCCGCCCCTAGAAACGAAGAAAGCCCCCCATATATATCTCTACTCCGAGAGTCTTGCGACTATCGACAGGAGCCGGTGGACCGTACAGGATTATACCGTATATCAGCAAATGCTTCACAACTTGCATGATGCTCTTCTACGCGAGTTTTACGAAAATATCATGCATTGCTACGAGCCGAAACCACCTTCGATCGGACCTTCCGTGCACGTACTGGAGAACCACATTTATAACGACCCTAGTTTTTCGCGAAAGGAGGAAGAAGCTTTGGAGTTCTCCAAGCTCGTTGAAGCCGGCCTGCAAGAGCAAGCGAGCAATGTCTACCGCAGCTTTCTAGATGCCGAAATACCCAGGAGCCAGGAAGACTGGGACTTCAGTCATGTTGTTCAGCTCGGGAAGTCTGTCGTGAAGCTTTGTGAGAGGATCAAAAAGAAGTATAGGAAGAACCCGGAGATCCTTGGCGTCAATCCCCTTACCGTCTTGGTGGAGACCATGTTTCCAAACTTCGAAAACGATGCCCATGATATTGTGATGAGGATCATGCAAGTAGCTCATGACCGAGGGGAAGAGTTAGACGTCCAGGATGGTTTCGACCTTTATAAGGAACTCGTGGAAATACGGCGCATCCATCGATCGTCTCTTCCGAGTGCGCCTTTCACGTTCGATGTCGAAGAGTTATTGGTCGACTTCGTATGGCGCTGGATCAGGACTGTCGAGGTACGAGTGGAAGAATATGTCGAGGAGGCAATCAAGCAAGACTCTTTCCAGGTGAGGAGTCAAGGCCCGGATCACATAACATTGGACTCGGAACGCCACAGTCATTCAGTCATCGATATGTTCCAGTTGTTTCATCAGACTGCGGACCAGCTTTTTAAGCTCGAATGGGACAACGATTTGCACCATGCTCGTTTTATGACCGCCTTAGCAAGGATTTTCTCCAATGGCATCGCAAAATATTGCGAAATCGTCGACCAGAAGTTTATCAAGGAGATGGACACACCCAGACCCAGCGAACAAGAAGCCATAGCCGCGGCTCAGACCGCCCAGGGTAAATTCATGCAATATGCTAAGGACGCATGGAATAGCAAAGAGAAGATAGAACCTTTCCAGTTCTACTCCGAGGTATGAGGCTTGCCAAATATCTGCTGTTGACTCTTCGTGACTAATCCATAAACAGTCTCTTGTGAAGCTTAACAATATCGAATGGGCGATGCAAGAGCTGGACAAGCTTGAAAAGTCCATGAACGTCGATGCCTGCGTTAGGATCCTCGAGAAGGTTGATGGCCCTAAGAAGCAAGTCAAACGGCCGGCCAAATATGTGTTCACCATCAAAATCGTCGAGGCCGAAGATTTAAAAGCATGTGATCCGAATGGACTGAGCGATCCCTACGTCGTGCTCGTGGATGAGTATCAGAAACGTCTGCACAGGACCCGAATCATTACGAAGAACTTAAATCCTCGGTGGGATGAGTCCGTGGACGTCACCGTATCTTCGCCGCTGAATGTGGTGGCCACCATCTGGGATTATGACATGTTTGGTGACCACGATTTCGTTGGTAGGACATCGCTGAAGCTCGATCCACTCCACTTCAGTGACTACCTTCCGCGAGAGTTTTGGCTGGACCTTGACACGCAGGGCAGAATCCTGCTAAGGGTAAGCATGGAGGGCGAGCGTGATGATATACAATTCTACTACGGCAAGGCGTTCCGACATCTGAAGAGGACAGAGCGAGATATGGTTCGCAAGATCACAGATAAGGTAAATAAACATGTCCATCCCCCACTCCAGACGGAAGCAGCAGCGGACTGACTATGCTTCAAGCTCACGAGATACATTCATACGTCTTTATCCCGAGAGGCGCTAGCGAAGCTGACCAAGACCAACCTCACGACGCAATTCACCTCGATGTTTAGTTCGATGAATAAGCGGGCGTCGGTTGCGCCCCAAACCACGCCCGCCGATGTAGAGAATGCACTACAGCCCCTATTTACCTACTTCAACGAGAACTTCGCCATCATGAAAACGACACTAACAGACGCGACGATGGTCGCCGTCATGACGCGACTGTGGAAAGAGGTGCTCCTGGCCATCGAGTCGCTTCTTGTGCCGCCGCTGTCCGACAAGCCGTCGGATAAGAAGCCGCTCGGTGAAAAGGAGCTTGATGTGGTCTACCGGTGGCTGCAGCTACTGTATGACTTCTTCAATGCGCGCGACGAAGACGGTGAAGCCCTGGGCGTCCCCGCCGAAAATCTCAGATCGCCTAAGTATCACGAACTCGCCTCGCTCAACTTCTTCTACTTCGACGGCACCGAAAACCTCATCCGCACATCGGAGCGCATAGTGGCGGCCAACATGCAACGCCAGCAGCAGCTCCTCCAGAGCCAGATGAGTACGAATCGAATGTCAGCACCGCCAGCGTTAGGGACATCGCTCGGTGGTGCCACGCCCGGACCGGCGTTCGCCAGCATGGGCACTATCCGCCGCGGCAAGAGCATCATGATGAGCCGCAACTTAGGGACGATGCGCCGCGCCAAGGAGGAGAAGCGTAAGGAGGCGCAAGCCGATCCTTCAGACGACATGATCCTCCGTATCCTGCGCATGCGCCCCGAGGCCGCTGGATACCTCAAGGAACGGTTCCGCCAGAAGGAACGTATGGCCGCTGCCGCTGCCGCTCAAATGATAGTAAGTAAGAGCGTTGCTATGTCGATATCGGGCGGTGCGTTCGGACGGGGTGGCATCCCAAGACGTTAGCCTTGGGGGAGGAGAGGGTACGACAAGTTGTTGGTAGTAGGCTTGGATATCCTGGAGTGGCCAGAACTTGGTTCTTGAGGATTTCGGACGGGGAACCTAAGAGCGCTATTCGGAGAAAGGGGAGGGCGAAGATTGAACGAGAATGGAACTACGAAGCGTCGCAACATGTACGTCTAGCAAACAATCACTTACTCTCGGGTCGGGGCGGGCAAGGAGTTACAATGGGGCCTCGTTGCTGCTATTTCGATACCCTCGCGAAGCAAGCTTTGGAGGCTCCGGATACGCAGATAGTGCTTCGTCGGATAGGGATGCCGTTTGTAACAGATCGCGATAATATGATAATTTCATCACTTAGCCTTGTCAATCTTGTAAGCATGTCCTGATCGTACTTCAAGCTGGGCGTGGTACAAGAGCCACCACGTATGTGGTTACGTAACTATACAAACGCGATCGCTGACTTGACTTATCCCTCGATCCCTGAACCGAAATCACTTTCCACCCAAGATGCAGCATACCGTTTGGTATGGTTATACGAAACCACTCAGCTCGAACTTCTCCCTCTTGTTTGCCATCTACTGGAACGGCATAGATGGGATCGACAATGCGATATCGGGTCGGTGCCGACGTGGCCAGTAACATATTTGCCTCCCATTCTAACAAGTCGGGAAATTCGTGAGGACAGGTCAAATAACGATTCGTATCGGGGCTCACGTCGGTTTACGTGCCTCGAATCAACACCGTCACATCAACTGTTACGGCGGAAGGGATATACAGACTACGCAACCCGTGTCTTCTTATACAAGGGAGGGCAGGGAGTATGCAGCAGCAGGCTAGACGGTGGTGATTGGACCCCTTCGTCTTGGGAGCATGCTGCAAGCAGTCTACCCCTCTTACGATCCGCATGCATGCGACGGCCCCCCGGTCACGTGAATAATACCGGCCACCACCGTATAAGAGTAGGCATGATTCGCCAGGTACGCCCGCCACGTCCCTAGCCTACCAGCCAGCCTTTGCCTCGAACTACAAAGTTCGATCGATGCTCATGTGCGGACAGATATGGCCCATCCTGAAGGTCGTACGCACATCAGATCTCCAGCCCGAAACGCCGCAGCAGTAGCACAGGTCGCCAAAGCCTACGGACACCTAGTTGAACGAACCATCGAAGCTGTCCAATCCCATGATATAACCGACTCCGACGAGTCCGTGTTCTGTAACTTTGTAGCTGCCAGTGCGGACGACGAACACATAAGAGCGGCTGGATATCTCGTCTGCTAAACTAAAGCCGAGTCTCCTTACATGTAGACGCTGCTGGCTCGACGAAGATACCTAGTAGGCAGGCCTACTATCCCACCTACCGTCATTGGCTAGAATCAAGACCCCTGGTGAATTCTTGGTTGGCGGACAACTGGCCGGGCTCAGGTCGAGTGCGTCGGGACCAAAAAAAAATCGGGCGGAGATTTCGGCCGGGCGGCTAAACACATGACCTCATAAGACGGAACAAAAGGGTACGGAGACCTCGACCTCGTATAATAATAGCCAAATATATGTAGCTCGTAAAACCATTTGCGGTCTAACGGCCGCCGCAGATAATGCTGCGGTAGGCCAGTGGACGAACCCCCGCTGTCAAACCTCGCTCCGCCGCATTTCCGAGGCCGGCCGAGCACCAAACACTTCTCTTGCTTTTCCCGATCAAAGGGTTTTTCCAATCGTGTGGGGGGAACTGCTCGATTTATGTGGCTGCCTGGCCTGCTCCGCCTGCATACATAGTACAGTAGATTGGATGGACAGACGAGGATGGATCCCGGTCTGCACAAGTTTATTCAGGGTCCTCAGAGCCTCGGTACTGACTTATTTATTTGCGGACAATCCGAAGTGAATTCACCCGTCCAGTAGGTTGTGGTTTTCTTTGCAAGGAATTCGACTAATGTGTCGCAGTAGCAAGATCGCTGGATCTGTTATCTGGATGGCCCGTTCCCGTGACTTGAGAACTTGTCAAACATGCAGCCGGGTGCATTACGGAACCTCCGGGTAGTAGGTTAAGTTTTTGCTTTTCCTTCCTCTTGGCGACCCTTTTAATACGTGTTGTGTTACCAGGAGCCTGGGTCAACTTAAGGTTCTGATCAGGCGAGGCTCAGCCCTTGGGAGGATGTATGAGTTTTAGAAGATACAGCACCTACAATCAATGGCGGAGGTGAAGTATCTTCGGCGCATATAAGCCAATAACCGTTCTACGCCCAACTTTCCTATGGAGGCCTTACATGATGATACTTCTTCACCGCGAAATCATCAATTTACCGACAGCCGTGCAGGCATTCACGACTTTTCCCTCTGTGAAGCGGTAAAACAACAGAAAAGGCCTGGCCAGGGTCCGTCTGAAAGGAGCTCAGGGCTTGGCCGAGTTCCTTACTACCAATTGGAATACTGGAACTGGAGAAGAGAAGGCCCTTCGTTAAGGTCTCCATCGGTTAATGTTAATGCGCCGACCTACCCGAAGTGCCACTTGTCCAGGAAATCCACATTTCGGAATGAATGCCTTGCGTTAAGTACCTAAAGGTAGGGGCTATGGCTGTGTGGCAGCCCGAGTTTCTCTCCTTGGTTGGGGAAACCAAGCTGTAGGTCGCGCAAGGCGAAACGCTAGCGTATCCGAATTTTGCACATCATAACTCGAGGCCTCTGCTTAGGATGACCTGATCGACATGAGGGAATGTGGAGCCTGGGAAAAGCGCCCGCAGATGTGGGTAGCAGTAGAACTGGCTGGATACAAAGTACGAAGTATGTACATACCTGGATAGATTGACCGTTTTTAATTATTATCACTTCTCGTTATTTCGGTGCTCTCCCTATGTTTCTGGAAAGGCCTTCATGACACTTCGTATATTCGTTAATAATAGGTCAAACCCGAATTTGGTCGGCAGCTAGCTGTTTAAAGTCGACTAGCTTTGAGCCAGGCCAGCGGAAATGAAGCTGTCTGGACTTGTCTTGAGCCGGCTGACATCTGTGCTCCGCCTCTGTGGGGCTAACGGATGGCCTTTCGATCTCAGGGTCCCCTTCATGTTGTACTAAGCGAGTGTAGATACAGCATCACATATACATGAAGGCGTGTATGTATGGGATTTTATTCTCTCCGCGGTCAAAAGGCTAGAGCAAGGGACACAATCGAATGAATAATATAAACATATTCTTAAGAGTGCGAACGACTTGGGTATGCATTAATAAAAGGTATGTATGGTAGGTAAGCATTCTGGACTCCAAAGAGCATCCGACTTCTTGTATGTTCGCAACTGAATGGACGACCTCGATCACTCACTATGATTCGCTGGCAGAAATCCGTGCTCAGATTTAGCCCTATTAAGCACCTTTCGCGAGACGCTAGGGTCATCTTGGCGTCTACCTGGCCTCCCAAAAACGCCGTGGCACGGGACCAGAGCTTAACTAGTCCCCTGGGTTCAGCACGCTTTTGCAGGCCGTGACGTCAATGGCTCCATCCTGGGCGAGGATCAAACGTTGTTCCTGTCCTTGAGAATCGAATACGGCTGCTTAAGATGGTTCAAGCCATCTTTCGCATATGAATGAAGCCATTCAGGAATATTCACGAGGGACTAACTTAGCATTTTAGGAGACTCCGAAAAGGGCAGACTGTTCCAGATAATCTGTGTTGCTGAACACCAGACAAATTCCGCTGTATGTGGTACGTACGGTTGGCTTAGACCAAGGTGGGATTGCCACTCCAAATACTATGGTATCGGACAAAAGCGTTCAATCGCTGTAGCTGTGGGTAGCGTTAATAGCAACTCTATGCCACTGTGACGTTTATATGGGTTAACCCATGGGCACATGGTAACCAGAAGATAAACTTAGCAAAATTTCAGCCTTTAAACGCCGGCAATCATGCTAGAAGTTGCATAACAATTATTACACCTATTATATATAAACCAAAATATTTTATCGACAAAAAGCAGCGAATGATGTAAGAAAATCTGCTAGCTAGATGTGGGAAAGCGCTATGGGACCTTAGCGCAGCGGCCTGTCATAGCAGACAGAAGATCAACTTGATAGCAACTTTTCCGACCCTCCTTGCCAGTTCGTGTTGCAATATGGTTGATCTGCCAGGCAGTCCCGCTGGCTGTGGTTACCACCAATACATTCTCAATACATAACCGTCCGACCCGATGGAAATGAGCGTAAGATGTCATATCACGTCGAGGCTCTCAAGACGAACCCCTTCCCCAGAATATTTTAAGGCGGATGCCATTTTGGACCTGGTAGACAGCCATCGCGGCAGGGTTCGAGAACGCAGAAGAGTTTGCCCAATCCTGTCAAGCGCTGCCATGGCTACTACCGTAGACCTCAGGACGCATGTGATATATCGTTTTTTCAGTTGAAGGAGGGCCTCGTGGGGAATGGGGTCTTCCACCCACATGGTCGAGACTCTATACGTATTTCCACCATGATTGTTCCCATATCTAATTTGACCCTATCGGTGGCGATCTGCCTCAACAAATTACTGGAAATGATTCAGTGTCGACTGCCTTTGCCAAACGTGATTTTACGGGTATTGAGGGACATTGCCGCAGTCTCGCGTGAGTTCGGCAGGTTCGCTGGCTATATTGCACAAGAGCTGGGGCCGGCAAGTTGCCGTGAAGCTACTGCTTGCTTCTGCAAAGTCTGCTCGTGACCTCGTCTGGACTGTGAATATATCAATATTAGATTGTATGCCCGGATCTGCGAGACACGCCTGTAGCACGATACCACCGGAGCCTCATGAAGTTGGATGAAGTCTCGTGCCGCATCGTATCTAACGCACCAGCATTTGTCTGGGCGTTCCTGGTATGATGCACAGGGGCCTTTGATGCTTCCAAGTACTTATCATCTCATGGTTTTCGATCACCTGGATGCGGAAAAAGAACCGTCTTTTGTGTAATAGATATGTAGCGAGACAGCTAGGAAGCACGGTACGTACAGATCATACTGGAGTTAAACTTCTTCCTCTGACAGATGGGTTCATTTATAATCACAACGACTTGTCTAGACGCCCGAAAGGCTGAAAAGAATTGGAGGCTCCTCGTGGCAATGGATTGCTTGACGTCGGTTATGGATCTATAGCTGCCACTAGGCACCGGTCCCGTCTATGTTCGAAACAGACTGGAAGATCCTTATCTGTCAGATAGTAGAGCTTTGCGCCTTGATGAAATTGCTATATCCTCCAATCCCATTTAGTTAAAACATATAACGAAAAGATATATTTACATAGCTTGCCGTTGGTGACGGCTATTTGTATCAAGTATAATTAGGGTGGGTATTTGCTTTCAAACCCGGTTTTATGTGTATCTTTTTAGGCTTATACGTTTATTTTCGTTATAACGTAGATGTTGTTGTCATTCGCGGGCTGGAGGTACACATCTCCTAAACGTAAACCATCGCGCCGCTATTAGTGGCCAAATTCATGCCCATCGTACCCTTTAGCCCATGTTACTCGACCCCCTGACCCAGTGCCCCCCAGTAAAACTTACCAACCGAACGAACAGCTGTGTCCGTTCCGATGTTGCTAATCTGACTTGGGCAATTGGTAGAGCAGCTAACCAGTTAGCGAGAATGGACCCAACATCCAGACTTGTCATTACCATCCTGATCCCTCCCTTTCCTAGACACAATAATCCCCCCTTTCTCCGCTTCATTATCTCTCAACTGCTACCCCATTCGTCCTCATCAGCGCCTCCGGCAAGAAAGGTTGCACTCAGAACCCTCCTTGGTTACAGTACAAGCTTTTCTATCTTGGTCAGTGTATCGCCCTGGATACGCTATACTACTTACCGGAGGCACGGCAGTTAGTGAACCATATACTCACTCAAATTGTTACTGCACCAATATCGTCCCTACACCCCTTGCTGCCTCCTCTTCTCCTACATCCTAGGTACAATACAGTGCCTACATACATGCATACATACATACGTGCCTACCTATATACGTAGGTAGCTCACCAGCAGGCTGGCGGTGGTAGTAGTGCGTGGTAGCGGCGTCTGCTAATCCATATCCATACCAAATACGGAGATCATACCCTGCATACCTACCTAACCCTCTTAATCCTTTTCCTCCACCTCCCACGATCATTGAGCGGCAAATTCACTCTTTCACCCAAAGACCCATAGGATCTCGTCCAATTGTTCCAGACATATTCCCTGGTCCTTTCACTCGAGGCAATCCTTTCACGAGGATTCGCACCATCCTGTATTGGCCATCGAGTATCTATCGTTGTTTCGTAGGCAGTTGCCATCGAACAAGTCCGAGCCCAACTTCGTTCGGTTTAGTTGTCTCTGTCGCTTGCTTGGTTGCTAGGATATCCTTCTCCACCACCGACTTCGAAATCAGGCATGTCCCGATACTTCATGGTATAGGCTATAACGTTGTTGTTTCTCTTCGCAATTACCTTTTTGACTCGCTTTTAATACCCATCGCTTCCATTCCGCTCTGCTCAATGCCTTTTTTAGAACGGCTCACATAAAGCGTCTCTCCTGCTGCTGCTGCCCGTGTTGGCCTACACAGCGAAAATCACCTCGATCAGGAGGTGTCATGAGAGTCATGGCCGACGAATCGGCGCTGGCTGCTGCGGCAGCCATCGTCAAATCCCTAGCTATTTCATCCAAGGATCCGTCGCCCGTCCCTATCGGCACCGATTCCGAAATCAAATTGCCGGGACGAGATAACTCTGCCAAGAAAGATCTCGAGCGCGAACTTTCTGCTCTCGTCCTAAGGGTTCAACAACTCGAATCAAAGGCGAACGCTGCCAGCTGTCCCGTCTTCCCCGAAACTCCTAACGAGACGGTCGAGCCTCCTTTTAGTGACGAATCTGCTACTCCCCTAGGAGGCAAGCCGTCTGTCCGACCTAAGTTACCCAACCTCCGAAATGGCTATGCGGAGGACAGCCCTATTAGGGCTATACCTCTCACCGACGAGGCTCTCGATGGCCTCGCCAAGTCCATTGACGACCAGTCCAGATTGCTCGACAACCAAAGGCACGAACTTTCGAGTGTTAATGCGCAGCTAATGGAACAGAAGCGCATTCAAGAGGAGGCTTTCCACGCTTTTGAGATGGAACGTGTCGCTACCTTAGAGCGAGAGTTGTATAAGCACCAACAAGCGAATGAGGCTTTCCAGAAGGCACTCCGAGAGATCGGCGAGATTATCACCGCTGTTGCTCGAGGTGATCTCACCATGAAAGTCAGGATGAACACCGTCGATGTGGATCCGGAAATCACTACGTTCAAGCGAACCATCAACACTATGATGGATCAGCTTCAAGCCTTCGCTAGCGAAGTGTCCCGTGTCGCCCGTGAGGTAGGTACAGATGGTATACTCGGTGGTCAAGCCATGATCCACGGAGTAGATGGCACGTGGAAAGAACTTACGGACAATGTCAATGTAATGGCACAGAATCTCACTGACCAAGGTATGTCCACGACGCCTACTTCGCCATGGCAGAAGTCAAACTAACTATCGTTGCAGTACGGGAGATCGCATCTGTGACAACCGCCGTGGCTCATGGTGACTTGACGAAGAAGATCGAGAGACCTGCCAAGGGCGAGATTCTCCAGCTCCAACAGACTATCAACACTATGGTTATTCAACTGCGCTCGTTTGCCTCCGAGGTCACGCGCGTGGCTCGTGATGTCGGCACTGAAGGCATTTTGGGTGGACAAGCCGACGTCATGGGAGTGCAGGGCATGTGGAATGAATTGACTGTCAATGTCAATGCTATGGCCAGTAACCTCACGACTCAAGTGCGCGACATTGCGAAGGTTACCACAGCAGTTGCCAGGGGCGATCTCACACAAAAGGTCCAGGCTGAATGCAAAGGCGAGATCTTTGAATTGAAGTCGACGATAAACTCCATGGTTGATCAACTCCAACAATTCGCCCGCGAGGTCAGCAAGATCGCCAGGGAAGTCGGCACTGAAGGACGCCTGGGTGGTCAAGCAACCGTCAAAGACGTGCAAGGCACCTGGCGTGATCTCACGGATAACGTGAACGGTATGGCCATGAACCTGACAACTCAGGTGCGAGAGATCTCGAGAGTTACCACGGCTGTGGCCAAAGGTGATCTTACTCAGAAGATTGGAGTCGAGGTAAAAGGCGAGATCCTGGAACTTAAGCTTACCATCAATTCCATGGTGGATCGTCTGAGCACTTTCGCCTTCGAAGTCAGCAAAGTCGCCAGGGAAGTCGGTACCGATGGGACTCTTGGTGGTCAAGCGCGGGTCGACGATGTTGATGGCAAATGGAAAGACCTGACCGAGAACGTCAACACCATGGCATTGAATTTGACCTCCCAGGTGCGCGGCATCTCTACCGTGACTCAAGCTATTGCCGACGGCGACATGAGCCAAAAGATCGATGTCCAAGCCAAGGGCGAGATACTAGTATTGAAGGAAACAATCAACAACATGGTTGACCGACTTTCAGTCTTCTGTAACGAGGTGCAAAGGGTGGCCAAAGACGTCGGTGTCGATGGCAAGATGGGCGGCCAGGCGGATGTCGGCGGTCTGAAGGGACGGTGGAAGGAGATCACCGCCGATGTCAATACAATGGCAACGAACTTGGTAAGTTTCTAGCTATCTTATCCTATCACAGTATCATAGCTATAGCTACACTGATGACTGAATATGGAGCTAATAAGAAAATTTTAAGACAACCCAAGTGCGAGCCTTCGGCGATATCACGAATGCTGCTACCGATGGAAACTTCAATAAACTGGTCGACGTAGAAGCATCGGGCGAGATGGATGAATTAAAGCGCAAAATCAACCAGATGGTGTTCAACTTGCGAGACAGTATCCAGAGGAACACCCAAGCGAGGGAAGCGGCCGAGCAGGCGAACAAGACGAAGTCCGAATTCCTGGCCAACATGTCCCACGAGATACGCACGCCTATGAATGGCATCATAGGAATGACGCAGTTAACCCTCGATACTGACCTCACCCAGTATCAGAGAGAGATGCTGAATATCGTGAACGACTTGGCAAACAGCCTGTTAACTATCATTGACGACATATTGGATTTGTCAAAGATCGAGGCCCGGAGGATGGTGATAGAAGAGATTCCATATACACTACGGGGAACTGTGTTCAACGCCCTTAAGACACTCGCCGTCAAGGCGAACGAGAAGTTCCTGGAGCTTACATACCGTGTCGATAGCTCTGTACCCGATTACGTCGTGGGAGATTCTTTCCGTCTGCGACAGATCATCCTGAACCTCGTCGGCAATGCTATCAAGTTTACAGAACATGGAGAGGTGAGCTTGACCATCCGGGCCGCCCAAGGAAGGGCCGCTATGTCCAAAGAACCGAATGAATACGCCATCGAATTCGTCGTCTCCGACACGGGCATAGGTATCCCGCAAGACAAGCTCGACCTCATTTTTGATACATTTCAGCAAGCAGACGGGTCGATGACACGCAAGTTTGGCGGTACGGGTCTTGGTCTATCAATCTCGAAGAGGCTCGTGAGCCTCATGGGAGGTGACGTCTGGGTGCAGAGCGAATTTGGCAAGGGTAGTCAATTCTTTTTCACTTGCGTAGTGAAACTGGCCGACTCGGATCCGACAGGCATCAGCAAACAGCTGAGGCCATACAAGGGACATCAAGTGCTTCTGGTCGATAGCGGCCGGACTCGATTCGGCAAGGAAATTGCGGCTATGCTCCAAGAGCTAGGTCTCGTTCCTGTTGTCATTGACGACAAGGACGAAGAGACGATCGGGTCTCTGAGATACAACGACCCCCCGTACGATGTCATTATTGTGGAGTCTATCGAAACCGCCCGGAAGCTCAGGGCTGTCGAAGACTTCAAATATCTCCCGATCGTTCTACTCGCCCCCGTCGTTCATATCAATTTGAAGTCTTGCCTCGACCTGGGCATAACATCTTACATGACTACTCCATGCAAATCAATCGACTTGGGCAACGGAATGGTCCCTGCTCTTGAGAACCGTGCCACACCGTCGCTTGCCGACAACACGAGGTCTTTCGAAATACTACTAGCAGAGGACAATCGCGTCAATCAACGACTAGCCGTAAAGATTCTTGAGAAGTACCACCATGTCGTCACAGTGGTCGGCAACGGTTTAGAAGCTGTGGAGATGGTGCGGAAGAAGAAGTTCGATGTTATCCTCATGGACGTCCAGATGCCCATAATGGTAAGCACCCCTTCCGA
This sequence comes from Monosporascus cannonballus, assembly GCA_004154925.1. Taxonomy (NCBI): domain Eukaryota; kingdom Fungi; phylum Ascomycota; class Sordariomycetes; order Xylariales; genus Monosporascus; species Monosporascus cannonballus. Next base: position 180,786 of record QJNS01000043.1, read on the forward strand.
ATCTCGTGTATTTACTATATCACTAACTCAGTCAAACAGGGCGGTTTTGAGGCGACGGGTAAGATCCGCGAGTACGAACGTAGTATGGGATCACACCGAACGCCCATCATCGCGCTTACGGCACACGCCATGATGGGTGACCGTGAGAGATGCATACAAGCACAAATGGACGAGTACCTTTCAAAGCCCTTACAACAAAACCACCTAATACAGACAATACTCAAGTGTGCGACACTAGGAGGCGCACTCTTAGAAAAAAACAGAGAGCGCGAATTGCGACGCGGCCACGTAGATGAGAAGGGCCAACCATCACAGCAGCAACAACCACATGGGCTTAGGCCTACCTTGGAGCCTCGGTCAGTCACGACTAGCGAGCCTCTCATGACTGGCGGCATAGAGAGCCCCGCCTTAGTCACAGCGTCACAAGACGACCCGATAAATAGGGCACGTTCAACCCTTTCAGAGCCTTCTGTGGGATTTGACTAACACGGTGTCCCCTCCTCAGCTTTTACTGAGAGCCCACAGCAACTGAAACGCCAGCAAGGAAATATACCAAGTCATGAATGGACGCGTCGGCAACTGCCCTCCGGGCTCAGCAGACGTCTATTCGCTAGTCGCGCTTCACTATCGAGGTCATTCAGTCTGCTTATCGCAGACATCTACGACAAAGTGGTTTATCACTGCTGATCTGGAGAAATAAGTTTGACGAATTGCGTCATGTCATTGCTCGAGTTGCTGTCTAGTCGATTTTGTTGCCTCACCTTAGATCTGTGCATCACTGGTTCGAAAGCTTGGGTTCTCGCCGTATAGCGGATCGATGTTGGTCCTCCCGTTCTCTGAAAGGGGTATCATAGCGACTGGTGTTGAACTAGGCGTCCCGGTGGCTAGGCGTGTACTTAACCTTATTCGCAAACTCTTTCTCGGGCACATTTGGATCAAGGACTATGGGTGAGACCGCCAATTAGGATTCCTTCGAGGGAATACTAAGTTTAGGTAGGATATGTACCCATTGACAATTTCTCCCTAGGGAATGCTTCTAAGAGCTTCCGCGGAAACAAAACAGTGTATTTGGGATGGGCGTTAGGAAGTCTTTTCTCGTTTCCTTCCAGAATTCCCGAGTCTTAAGAAATGGGCCTGCCCTCAGGCATGGGAAACGACATCATGTATCTCGATGGAACGGATTACGAAGGTCGTCCATGCCGTTTTTCTGTTGCTCGTTAGCCTTGCTGCTGCGCTGTAAGACTGGGCCGAAATGGGACCAGCCTTCGAGCGACGAAACTTCGTTTGGTCCTCTATACGCTCATACGCGAATCCTATCACCATGTCGGGGTTTTTCGACTTATTGTCGGTGGGGTTTAAGGAGAAGGAAGCGCAACAAACAGCGTGTACCCTTCAACGTATATATAAAAAGGATTTTCTCTGTCTTGCTACACAATAGCTGCATCAGTCGGCAAGAACGGTTATTACTTGAAAGTGCTCTTCCTGTTCTGCGCTACTCATAGTTCTCATCAAATCCTGGGCATCTCTGCTACCGTACTTGGCTCGGATGGAAGAGGGGGTTCCGTTTTCTTACACGCTACTACTAATAGGCTCCCTCTACCGTCTCTTGCTTCGCCATAAGCCGCTTCGAAACGACCCTTTTAGACCCCGGGTCAAGTGCTCTTTCTGTCTGGGATGCTCTACCCCAATTGGGCTAGGAGTAACAGTCGTCCTACCAACGAAGCACTTCGCGGGAGTAAAGCTCTTCATATACTGAAGTGGGAGTCTCAGACACTATGTTGTATGGCTGTCATCAAGACGATAGAACATCTGCATTGATCTTGTGACAGATCCTAGTTAGACGAGGATTTTGGTGCTTATACGTAGGGATCTGGACTTGCTGTCGTTGGAGGCGCAACAGGCTCGGTGTTTCCGGTCCCCAGGAATGGAAGTATATTATGTGACAGGGACACATCAGGGGCTGTTAGTTCGGTTTGTCTTGGAACTAGATGGATGATCTTAACAGTTCTTTATATTCAAGGTTACGGAGTGTCCATGAGAGCGCAAGGATCGGTGTTTCTTCCGTTTGTTTGGCCCCTTCTTATCCGTCTTCACATAGAATGTACATGATACGTTATTGCGACATCAAACGAGAAGGGGGAGAAAGCAAAGTTTCCCAACCGGTACATCGAGTCGGAATAGCGAATCCCCTACGCACGGGTGACGGCTATACGAACCTCGCGAACTAGGTAGGTGTTCGATAAAGACTTGAGGCCTAAGCTTTAACTCCCCCTGTCCTGTCCATAGCGCTCGCGCATGGCCTATCGACAGGAGCCCCTACGTCGATATTGATTGGGTTAAGGTTCTACACGGCTCGAATCATTCAATTGATAGCACCAAACGCGAAACATTTCTCCTCTAATGCCATCATAAAAGCTCTTTAAGCAGGAAATAGGCAAGTAGAGCAACCTGCCATGATGCAGGCCTAGTAAGGGGTGCGTGATGAAAGGAAGGGGGGCGTAATGGGGGGCGTAATGGGGGGTGGTTGTCGTCTTAACGTCTGCACAGGGATGGTAGGAAGAGGCCCATAGCTTGGACGAGAGGTAAGATAGTAGATCCGCTATGTACCCCGGTGTCGTCCCTTTATGAGGCCTCGCCAGCAACGGCCGCAGCAGGAAGTGGATCGCGTCACGGACGATGTCGCTGTCTTCCGCCGCCGCCGCTCTCCTCGTCGTTTAGCTCCAGCGCTGCCAGCCATGGGCCCCCTCCCTTTTTTGCTTCCACGGTCAGACTCTACCCAGAATATTTGAGCCACTCATGAATGCCTTGCTTTTCCTGCAGTAGATATATCTCTGAGTAACGCCCAGCAGCGAAATTTTTTTTGAATCATCATGATGCTTACAAGAAGTTACTTTATTAGATGCCGAACTGGGTTATTCGATTTCCCTATTTCTGCTACCAGCAGGACGAACGGGCGCCTCCACGGTCGCGGCCAGAGCCTGCACGGTATAGGAGACGTAGCTGGACCGATTCGCATTTTTGCCACAACCCAAGACGTGCCGCGCTGCCCATGAACTTCAAATTCACCTGAGTGACAACGCCGCCGGGAGGAGATCTTACCGTTCGATCCAACGAGACATGTGATGTTCAAACATCAGCGCCAGTTGCATCGTTGTCATCTTTCTTCCTCCGCCTCCAGCCGGACCCATACGGACGCGGGGGGAGAGAGATAGAGACGAGCCACAGATGCGGTCGAGCAGCGCAAGCCCGGACCGGACCGGCCTCGAAGCACACCGACCAAACAAGGGCTTCGAGCCGGACCCCTCCACTCGATCGGGACAAGATGCTGCGCTTGGTCGCGGTTACCGTAGTTCCAGGCAGCGAGTGAGTGTTATTTCTCGAAGCGCGTCGGGGGTAAGGTCGCTTACTCGTATCGGTTGGCGCTTCGTGAGACGCTCGCTTCGGACGACGCCGGGGGAACCCTTCCCCATGATCCAGAAGGGAGACGTGCGCCGCATTGGGAGTTCAACGACCATCCTGAGACCTGGGGATTTATATTTATCAAGAAGGGGAAAGGAGAGTGGTGTTGCGGGGAAGCCTCGCTGCTTCTGAGGCTTCGAAAAATACGTCTGGAAGACACGAGCTGGAAGTCAGCCAGGCTGAGCAGCGAAGCGCCAGGGGAAGTCCGGGAGACGCTGATTCGGGCGAAGAGTAGTAGCAGTAGTGTTGTTGGGTAGAGGAGCGGGTTGCCCCGGTTCCCGAGCCCCTTTCCCCCTATCTGCCGCGCAATCGAAGACCTTCTGCTACGTAGGCTACCGACCGAGCAAAGGCGGCGAAACCATAACCTATCAGCACAATTCTGGGTCGCGTGCCTGCCTCGTCCGCTAGGCAGATAGACGTCTTGTTCTGCTAGTACGCACGGTAACGCCGGTCGCGAATCGAGGCAGGGTGCCTGGGACTCGACTGGAATTCACGTTTGCTGCCTAGGGGTCTTCCTAGATGACGGCCCGAGGGTCTCCGGCGAGGTCGCCGGTGGTAAATGCAGTCGTCTGAGCGAATGCTTGAGCACTACGTAGCGACACCGCGAAATGTGCCGCCGACAGACTCGAGACGTCTCCCGCCTACCCTGGTTTACTGTCGTCAAGAGGGGCGTAGAGAGTCAGAAACAATGCACCCAGATCCTCAAGGGACTCCCCGGCTACGAGCCCCTGACGGCAGAAGTCTTTGGCATAACGGTCTTTTCAGGATATCATCTTAAGATGCATACGGGTTTGCCGCATAATCCGACCCCCACTTCCTCTGACCGAGGAGTCCGCCAGAAGGACACTACTGAGATGACGCACGACGAGATGGTAAGTCACCCAACCTTCAGCAGCAGTTTCAAGTCCAATGACTTTGATAAGTGGATAATGGATACACATACGGTAATATGATCGATCTACCCAAGGAGGAACAAGAGATCCTTAAGTGTCGAATATCGTTGACCGTATTGTAAATACAAAACCATCCGCCGCCCATGAACAGCTATGCGTGACCTAACCCATTGTGTAAATATCCACACCGATGAGACGCCGGAAACTCCTCTTTCGCCCGGTCCGTTCTCGTCGTAAAGAGTACCTAAAGGAATCCAAGAACTCCCGTACTATGTTGCACTTTCTCTTTTTCTCTCTCAAATCGCACATCTGAAAGTTCGCTGTGGCCTTGAAACCGAATCTGGGGTATTTTTTTTTTCGCAGAAGTATACTCGTGGCATGATATGATATATTAGCAACCCTCGGCATTGAAAAAGCAATTTCGTAAGCACCTCGTCGGATCGTACGCCTATGCGCCTGGCGCAAATGCAGTGGTCGTCTAAACTTATAGCAGGCAGGTAAGTGGGATTAGAAACGAATGGTCGAAAGTGAGTACATGGTTAGTGAGTCCGTCGATCAACTATTTCCCTAGCTTTAAGCAGGGCACTTATGCCGTCTAGACTAGGCTCGCTGGGACTGGCAGGTTTCATGCCGCTGAGCGGTTTCGGCTCGATCGATGTGGCATAAGGCGGCTCCCTTGCAAGGCTGAAGGGCGGATATGCCTGTTCACCAAAAGCAAAGCCCGGTTGGGTCGCTCGCTGGTCCGATGAGGCTGGGGACATCGTGAAAGTACCACTGACCGGCGGATCGCCAGGTGAGCGACCTGAATGGGGCTGGAGTATCGGCGGCGAAACTTTGGCCGCCGGCGGGTTCATCGAAGATGGGCCGCGTTGATGTGCATAGGTCGGTTCAAGTCTTGATGATAGCAAAGCATGGATAGGTAGCGAGGCGTCGCTCGGCGTCCTGGGAAGGTTATGGGATCCCAGAGATGAAATACTCCCCGTTGATGATGGCTCGGTCCTCAGCGACGGCGGGCGCGAGTATGAAGCCGACGACCGTGACCGATGGCCTGATGAATCGCTCTGACTCGGAGTCAGGCTTGGCATGCTATCTGGAGACCGAGCGAAGGTTCCTGGGCTAGACGTAGGGTCAGTCCCCTGCGAGAACCAGGGAAAACCAAGGCCTGCCGGGGAGGTGGCCGTTATATGTTGTCCGTCAGGCCATGGTCTGCGACGCTGTGGATTCAAGATTGGTGCGTCACTCGGATTCGGGCTCGATAGACCGCGTGGCCGACCATGGCCCGTATCGTCAAATGCCACACTCCTCGGCGAGTACAACCCATCGTCAGGCTGATACTGGCCGGCAGTTCCATTCATCCCTGTTGAGAATTGGGCTTCGTATGCCGATACCGAGGAACCCATCCGCTGCTGGCGTGAGGGTGGGGGTTCACTACCGTGCTGGCTTTCGGAGCCGCTAACTGCACCACTCGCTGTACCGCTAGGACCAGTCGATCCCGCACTCGTACTGCTCCCGGGGGTGCTGTCGGAACCCGTCTTAATCCGCTTAGATGCATCCTTTTCTTGTTTAAACCGTCAGCGGGGGGCAGAAGATGAAGAATGCAAGCGATCGCTATACCTTGAGCTTGTGCAGCCTGTTTTGCGCGGAATTCTTGCAAATACTCATTGTACTTCCTGTAATTCTCCGTCTTTTTATATTCGGCAAGATCGCGGTTATATTTATCTTTGGCATCTTGCGCCTGCGTCTCGAACGGATCCTTCTCTGTAGGTGTCAGGTTTTGCCAATTCTCGCCGACCAGCTTTGCAATTTCTGTAAAAGTCAAATTGCGCCCCTTCAGGTCTTCTCTCATTTCTAGTACAGGTCAGCAACTGGACTAGCTCCGTACAACCTGTAATCGAGATGGAATATACATGGATATGCATGACTACATATCGTGATGGCGGCGACTTACTATTGGAGAAGAGCACATAAGCAGAGGGGGGACGCTCTGGCGCATTCTCATCGGGCTGTTGCATCACTGTTAGAACCCTCTCGCCTCTGATGTTTGGATAGGGAAACAGAGTCTAATCCATCGAACGAACAACTGGAGAAATGTGTAACAGGGGGGACGGCTCGGCGGACCTTCGGATGCCTCCTATACTTTCTCTTCGTGACGGTCGCTGCCTCCCTGTTTTCGGGTTTGCCCGCTTCCGGTCGACACGGGTCGTATTTGCCATCTTCGATACTGGTTCGAGTTGACGATACCAAAGACACTTCAGGCGCCAGGCCGCGCGAGTTGGCGATTCGACGCTGGAGTTTCTGCGCATCTTGTTAGCCAAGACCGCATTGTAGACGAGCGAAATGGGCCTCTTTGTTTTATTTTTACTCTTCGATGGCCGAGCTTGACACCAAGAGCGTCCAAGTCCGACTCGGTAATGTCTAAGATGGTATCCCACGAGTCGAATCCTTGCTCTAGAAACGCGTCGAGGTACTGAGAGATGCCCAGCTCGCCGAAAATCGATTCGAGCGAAGTCATATAGTTGACTTGGCCCGCGTGCCTCCACGGTAAGGTCCAGGGATTTTCAGGGTACACAATCGCGCATCAGACCGGCCACAACCGAGTCAATGCTCTTTCCTGACAACCACCGAAGCTCTTCTATCGCTTTATCGATGGTCTCGAATCCAACGGTCTCGAGTTTCCCGGATACGAGCGGAGAAAGGAGCCGCAGCGAACCGCGTGCGTGCGCGTTATCGTCTATGCGAGTATGAGGGCGTCTCTATGTGCGCCGACTTCAATCCCTGTTGTCTTGACCTTGTTTTCACTTTTTCTTTTCCTATTTTCCTCTTGCTTATCTCCCCTTTTCGGTATCAGATGTAGAAAGGAAACAGAAGGCAGATGATAAGAGATCCGACTAAGCAACCGTCATCGACGGTATGAAATCGAGACACGGCAGCGAGGACCCGGTTCTCTCCACAAAGGCCGGTCTAATAACCAGTCCGCTTGGGGGGGTCCTAGGATTGCCTCAACTATTCGCTGGCCGGTCGAAAGCCTGTGGTGCTGGTAGTGGAAAGTGGATGGACGTTTTGGGAGTCGGCTAGGATGATTGGAGAAACGCGTCGAAGTTTTATTGTCCTAACCCGAGGATTCCCTTGTGGGGCACGGGGGTTCTAAATTGCGGCAACCCAAGACGGGGAGCGGTTTTACATGGTCGGCTTGAGGCACTAATATGTATAATGTATAGGTAGGGTATGACTTATACTGTTCGTAACAATTGCCTTAAGACGTACACTACTGGGTCGCGTACGGCGGTGGTTAAAGGAAGCGGAAAAGGACGGATTATCAAGTACTGATAGGCAGGTAGGTAGGCAAGTGTACAGGCGGTTGCTACCTTTGTATAATCAAGTTGCCAGGCGTGTCTGGCCCGTTTAGCGGGTAACTTAAGATACTGTAGGAACTTGAAGTTCTAAGGAAGATCAAGCATTTGCGCATTCTTGATCTCACGGTGTGGGAAAGGGAAAGTTATGATTAAAGATGGGAAACCGTGCCTTGCCTGTTTAACAGCCGATGGCAATTGGTAGATGGCAATGTTCAAACAGCAGTATTGGCTCGTGTGTGCTTAGTGGTTTCGGTTTAGGAAAGGTAGCATTACGGGTGCCCTAGAATTACGATCCAGGCGCTTTTTCGAGATCTCGATGAATGCCTAGCGCATTAGTTCTAGATCGGAAGTACCAGGAACCTAACGGGAGAACCATGTCATGTCCTTGCCTTGAGAGGTCAGTGCATTTTCAATAAGTAGATAGGGGGAAAGGCTTCTTCTGTCGGATTCTCCGTTAGCGCGCCTGCCTTAAGCTACTACTTAAATGGAGGCATCGTATCAATATAAGTAAGTATGTACCCCGCATATATCTACTTTGTACTAGGTAGGTAGACGAGCAGTGCATGCTTGCGTAGATAGTGTGTTCCTACTACAAATAGGGAGAATGAAAGCTCGCATTGGGCACACTGTGCCAACCATTCGCCCTACTTCTACTCGTACGGAGCAGATAAGGCCAAGCTAAATAGAGGTAGCTTGCGTAGTTTCGCGTGTTTAGATGCATGCGTTGTGTCTGCATCGAATGATGGAAATGGCCTGAGAATTTCGGGGCACCTCGGTCTTGGTTAAGTAGTTAGTCTATCTACAGCCCATGTACATGTACCTTCCATGATAGACCGGCGAAGCCGGTAAGAAGCGATGAAAACGGATCTACAGAATGTACCAAACACACAAAGACCATCCCGTCTGGTTAAGAAATGGCCTGTCTCGGAGGTCGAGGGGTGTCTGGGCGTCTATAGGGTGTGTACATCGGGCAAGCTGCACCTGTGATGCTACCCTACATAGTAAGCTTTCTGACTTTGGAGAAAAATATGGATGGGGTTTACGAGAGTGGCCGGTCAGGCTTTGAACCCTTCAACTACCTCGGGGCATTATCCCGCGGGCGAAGGGCTGACTGTTTGAAAAATGAAGGGCTTATGAAGCTGTGCAAATCACGAAGATTGCCACTTCGATCAACTTAACTGTAGGCGGCTCTGTAGAAAGCAGGGAATCCTGCCTCGGAGGGGCTGGCTCCTGGAAAGCCTCTGTCAAGAGTCAGGGTCTGCAGCTGGGTTGTAAACTAGTATCCAGGTATGAGCATAATCCTAGTGAATAGCATTGTCAAAGGCTTCTCCGTCATATCGAGTATGCTTGAACCTGAATCCAAGAAACGGTCATGGTGAGGTACAAGTTGTCGTAGGATCTCGATCCGCTTGACTGAAGCTTCGAGGTGATTTGCGTGTGCGGGATCCAATATAAATGCCTTACCGGCCTTGAAGAAGCAGCTCTCGGGACGCAGTGAGCCTATTGATGTATTCCTACGGTTGTTCCCCTAACATGGTCCATCTTTTGTGCTATACAACTCGAATCGTGATGAACCAGGACGAGTGTCGTATTCTATCCCCTTCAGCCGTGGGAAGACGATAGGTGAGCACTAAATCGGAGATGCGGTAGAAGACGGGAGACAGAGGCGACGATGGTGGGAGAGTGATGTTTGCGTGGAAGCAATGCTTGATACAATACATACGATGGTAGCAAGTGCGTGTGCAGAGATGGCCGTTCCAGGCTTGGCATTGCTCCTCGCCTTGTAACACTGCAGTGGGCGTTGTTCCCGCTTTTCTCACCCAGACATGGGAAAAAGGGCGACCGTTACGAAAAGCAAGTTGCCGAAATCGACTTTTGAGCCCGGGATCGAGAATTTCGACACAACCACCGAACCTCGGACCCCCTCACACACATGTTCTGTGAGGTCACTGACGGCACTTAGTTTGGATCTGCATTGCACGATTATAAGAAAAGCCCTCCCTAATGAAACAATGGCCTGATCGATCTCGTCACTGTGGGAGGGGAACCGAGATATCGACAGACCCGTCGGCTTGTTTATCCGTGGGAGTATAGTATCGAAACACCTAGGTCAGAGGATATCGTCATATGCCTGCCTACCTGCTGATGGATGCAATAGCAGCCCTACTTCAGCAGTGTCGCGGTAGCACGTAAAGCGCGAGCAATGCGGCAGGTGACCTACCGAGCAGACGGACAATAAAGGCGAGATCGGTCCCAAGAATAAGATCTTCAAGGTTCAGGTAACCACAGGAAATGCATGCCAGTCAGATATTTACTGTGTCCTCGATGCTTTATCGTCTGCCGAGTGTGTCAGTATACTGGCATAGCATTGGTGCTCGCAAACTCGTCCAGGGCTGTCGTAGCCCGACTTTTATCGTACGTCTCGAGCCCAAACCTGCCTGGCCAGCCGGTCATGTAGGAAACAACTGCAATTGCTAGAGCTGAACCCGTTAGAGGCGAGTAGAATGGGTCAGGCACTAATGAAAGCGAGCTGGAGGCATCGAGCACGGTCAGCTCCGACGGTTTCGTCCAGCCGGTCTGCCTTTGAATTTAGGGAACTTCATCTCGCACGATCCGTTCCTAGTCAAATCGATGTCGCCTAACCACCTAGCTAGATTGAGCCTCAAGAGTTTGCGCGGGATGCACAAACACCGCGCGCTGTCGATCAGCGGCACGGGGTGCAGTTAAACGTATGTCAATGACCAGGCGGATAAGCTGTTTTGACTGGCTGTAATCGGGGAGAGCAACATCTCATGGGAAGCTAGATGTGTACACTGCAGTAGATTGGTTCTCTCAAGGGGATCAGCAGTTGAGGCGAAAAAAACAAGTGCAGCTCTGTCTAGGGCACTTCAAATGGGGACGGCTGGGGGACCACCCAAGCCATATCGAGCGAGAATTGGCATTATGCTTCGGTTCCTTCGGTTGCCTGGTACGACATGATACCTACTGATAGAACTTCAAGCTATCAACCCGCCTCGCTGTAATGTCGGCATTGCGCTGGAGAAGATGGTACTCACGTGACATGGGCAAGTGGGCAGGTTGCCGCCCGAGGGTTGCTTGGCAATCAAAAAAGCTGTCAAGCTTATTATTCATAGTAGGAGCAGAAAGGCTGATTTGTCGGTGACCGTCAATTCGATTTGTTGAGAGAAAATCCGACCTTTGGTCCACCCAGGCAAGGTACGTTGTACTACCAGTATTGTCAATGAAACCTGGAACACCGGTACTGTAGTCATTCACTAAGCTATTCTCAAAAAGCTTGAATTGTTTCTTAGAATTGGCAGGTTCAGAAACATGTGTATTTTAAGTGGGGTACGTTCGAATATCTTTTCACCCTTACTCCCGATACCGTGCAACTCCATCTTGGTAGTGCTCTAGCACCACTACGGATAGGGGGGGATGTTCCCGCGGTAGCCCATTCTAATTTCCCATACTGAGTTTCTTCAAATTCCAGTCTCCGGTGCAACAATCGGGCGCTCGGCCTCTCTACTTCATTTCCCTACATACGAGATCTCTCTCTTGGATCAGACCCGCCCGTGACCGGACTGCGAGCGAAGGTTGGCCGAGTTCACCATGTCTCAATCCAACCATAACAACCCCTCCTCATCGTCCCCTCAGGAGCCTCGGAGTCAAACTACAAATGGCTCTTCGAATGATCCTGCGACCGCCAGGTCGCCACAATCCGAGATGGTCCAAGTAAGTCTAGTCTGGCCCCTTGGATCATGATCGTGCTTGACACGGGGACATTAATTACCCCGCAAAATCCGCAAACTGCACTGACACCCTACCCTGTCGGATACCAGGCATTCAAAGACCTTGCCAGGTACGTAATTTTCTTTCGCGATGCTTTCTCGTGGGCCCCCAAGTATGGAATGGTATCGGAAACAACCGCCCATCTTTCCTGGTGCATGGGAATCCTGAAATCAGGATTTCCGTCTCCGCCGCCTTGCACCGTCTATTTTAGCTAGTCTCAAGGGAGCATCCGAGGCTTTACTAGTTGGAGTCTACCAAACCCAGCTCGGCATCCCGGTCACACGTGGTGTAAAAGAACCCTGCTAGACCGTGTCTCAGATTGGCGCTCTATTTAGAACTGGAAACAAGCGCCGTAGCTGGCTCATTGATCTATCACGAGATGGATAGTTTACTAGGTTTGTCCGATCATGACAGTAGACTGGCCGCCGAGTAGCTATCCCGACTGCGCAAGTTACGAGATTTCCAGCCTTCGCTGGAATTCGTTCGTTGATGCGAGCACGGTGTCAAAGGCCACGACGGCGTGCTTTGCAGTCCACCGCTAGCCAGAAGATACACGGACTGTCTGCACCTGATCACAAGATGACATGTTCTGGACCTCTCTGATGGGATATTCCAGCGGGCCCTGTCGTGTTGTCGCTCGGCCTTCGCTCTCACCATTTGTACTTTTTGGGCTCTAAATGGCGCGGAAGCTAACCCCTTCCTATAAAATAGAGGCGAGCAACATGCGACGGCTTTGGAGGCAAACCTCACGAACCTAGAGAACCGGCTCGACGCGCTCCTGGCGTCGATCGAGGGCAGAGCTGCGCAGTCGGACCAAGGCCAGAGCGAGGGGCCAGTCCCGGACGAGGACGAGAAGAATGAGAAGAAAGATTAGAACGAGGGTCTGCTAGCTAGCTCGCGGTTGACCAGCAATAGCAAGCAGGTATGCGTGTTGTCTGTCTTGTGGGCTAGGTCTGCTCTTGTTGGGTCTTCGGTCTGTACAAGACAGACAAGGATTGAGGCCGGAACGGGAGGTTTGGGCCCCAATTGAGCGTGCTGTTGATACCTCATTGCCAGCACCGTTACGCGTTGCGTGGCCGCAGGACGTCCAGTTCTCCCAGGCATATTGAATGGAGAGTCTGGCCTCTGGAATCCAGCTTCGTAATCCTACAGTTCAAACATGGAGAGCATATATGTCTCCTGCAAGCGTCGTGTTTCGAGTATCTTGGCTATTCATCCTAGCAAGGTAACTAGCCGCCGTGCACAACCGCTGAAGCTAGGATTCTAGATAGCTGGCGAGGCAGCTTTAAACCCGCCAATTAATCGATCTCTACTACTACCGTGGCCAGGCGGCGGTACCTCCTATGTATGGCATACAGGCTCGGATTGAAAATTAAATGAAGTGATAGTATAGGCAACGCTGGTCGCTCTAGTCAAGCTCGTATCTTCTCAGTGCGATATATCACTCCAAGCGAGGCGCTCCTGAACGCGTGGGACAAAACCCTACCAATGGTCAGTTGAAGATTTACAGCAAGGTAACTGATCCAGGCAACGCTGTCTGGCTTCCCTTTTGCTCCCTCGGTGTATATACTGAGGGTCTTACGAGAGGGGGTGAAGGGTAAAGGGGGGAAGACCACAATAGGGGAAGGGGCCAAGGGGGGTTTGCGGTAGCAGACGGTTCCCACCAACCATCCCATGGGTTTCCACGACGGACTCGATAGGAACACGGATTGGTTCAGGCTTTTCAGTTTCTAGGCAGCTTATCTGGACCTGAATATCGTGAACCTAGATACCTAGTACCTACATCGCCACGTTGTCGTCACCGGCGGGGGAAAATATGAACAATAAGCTGTTCCACGGTCCAGGGTGGGTAGGGCAAAGGTAGCTTGGAACACACCTCATCTCGCCACAGACGAAAAGAAACAGGCGCTCTTGTGGAAGGAAAGCATACCCCGTACTGATGAACTAAAGCCGCCGGCTCGTTATGTCCTCATTTCAAGATTAAAAGCCCCTTTTTGAACCCTATCTCAATCATCATGCCTCGTAATAGTGAGCAACTGGAGCGACGGGCCCGCATCGCTCGTCACCGCGGGGGAAGCTCTGTCCTCTTAATGCCGCTCTGTTCATTCATACATAACAAACAAAAAAAAAAAGAGCTTTCCGGCGCCGCCGTTTTCCCTCGCGTCAGGCCCCGAAAGAGCAGAACAGATCTGAAACATTCAACTAATCGTTTGTCTCATTCCTCGCCGGTGATCTGCGCCGTCGCGTCCTTCCTGATGTTCAGCTCCAGGAGCTCGGGCGTGTTCTCGATTACGAGGCCCTTCTCGTTGGCCAGGTGCAGCAGGCAGATGAAACAGAAGCTGGTCGAGATGTCGTTCATCACCGTCTTTGGGTACACCGACTGCAGCTCGTTCATGACGCTCGTGAACTTGAGCGTCGGCTCCTCCTGGTTCTCCGCGTCCCCTGGCGGTGGTGGCGTCGGCGACTTTGTCGTGCCCTCCTCCTGATGCTGTTCCGAGGATTAGTAAACCCATCCGGGATAGTGTAAGCTGCCCGCGGGGGTGGGGGACTGCTCACCAGTGGTTTCTCCAGGCCCATGCCCTTCCAGAGCTCCTCCTTCAGCCGCCGCACGTCCACCTTCTTGGCCACCCTCGCATACTGCACGTATTCTGGCCGTAGCCGGCGCGTCGACGTCACGAGTTGTGTGCCGAAACCGCCTGTTGTCATTCCATTGTCGACCATGCCCGTGAGACCGATGTCTTGAGTAACCGGCATATCCCCGCCCGGTGAAAAGTGGTCCCTGGCATCTGCGAATTCGAGGTCATCATCGTCGTCAAGAAGACCATCACCAGGCAGGGGCATCTCATCGTCGAAGAAGTTGGCGTCGTAGTCGCCCCTGGGTAGGTTATCGTTCTCCTCAGTGCTCTGGAGAGGCTCCTTCTGCGCCCAGAAGGCCTCGTCCATCTCGCCCGGCGCCACGTTATCCTGCTGGCCGGTGCCGAAGAAGCCTGGCCTGCAGCCGAAACGTTTCCGGCGGCTGCTCATGCGGGCCTTCGGCTTGAGGAATAGACTGAGAAGCTGCTTCGAATTGAAATGCTTGTCATCTGGCAAAAGATTGCGAGTCTTCGACTTCCAGTCTTTCTTCGGCATGGAAATGGTAGAGTTGCTTGTTGCTCGATTATAGATGGTCTCCGCCAATTTGGGGTCCAACGGGGATGCGAAGTCGATTTCAAACGGCTCCTTCTCCTTACGCTGGCGCGTGGCAGTCTCGGGCTTATTAGCGTCCTTGATCTTTCTTATCCTCCAGTGCTCCGGCCCTGCCCAGTTTTTTTGAAGAGCTTGGTCGAAATATCCGAGAATATCCTCGTGCATGGTATCGCCGGCTTTGGCATGACGCATTGCTACGACGTAATCACCATTCTCGTCATCGACGCCGTCGATGCCATCGCCCTCCGGCATGCCATCTTCGAGGCCGACACTGAAGGGCCGCATCTGGGGCTCTATAGCAGTTTCTTTTGCCCACGCCTCGCCTCCTTCGCCAAACGCAACGTCGACGTCGAAGCCGCCCATGCCCGACATATCGTCAAAGCCGGCTGGGTTATCGTCGTCGATGAACATGCCGGACTTGTTGCCTACTCCACCTGGGCCGTCCTCATCCTCGTCCTCCTGCTCCGGAGCTCGCAGAAATGGTAGATCTAGGGAGCCTGAGGGGTTGCCGAGGTCGAAATTCTTCAATGATGGGCATATATCTTGCTCGTCGAGACGGCCGAGGTCAGGGAAGAATTTTGCTCCAAGCGCAGCGATATCGATTTCGACGTCTTCTTCTTCAGCGGCGGGTTGTTCTTCAGTCATGGTTGCTTCGGGTTCATCCTCCGCCTCCTCGCCATCGTCTGGATTGGCGTCTTCCCTTCTTCGGGGCTTAATTACTTCTGCGGATGCGTCGTTGGCATCGTCACTGCTATCAAAGACAATGCGGCCCTGGTTATCAATCATAAGGTGGTTCAGCAGGAGGCCTTTAGCGCCACCTTCGTCGAAGTCCGCCGAGGTCTTTTTAAACAGAGGGTCTACTGCAAATTCTAGTTCGAACTTTTTCAGCTGCAGAGAAGCGAAAGAGGGCGCGAGGGTTGCCTCTGATGATCGTTGCTGTCCGTATTTGGTGAGCGTGGATCTCGAAAAACCCGGTAGCTTCGACTTACCCGTTTCTTCGACTTTTTCCTGACTACATTGCCCTCTTCGTCGACCTCCTCTTCACTCTCCTCTCCGTCGTCGCCCTCCTTTTCCCTTTTCTTATTATTGCTGTCGGCAAGGCCGCTAAGCAGCTTGCCCGTTTCCGTCGCCACGCTGTCGACTCTGCTGGTGTATATCTTGACGCAACCATCCAAGGTGCAACTGGCTCTCTGGAAATTTACACCGTCACCTTCCTTCAATAGTGACATGTCGTGGAAATAGTCTATCAGGGCGAAGTTCCATGAATTGTTGGCATTGATCTTGTTGTCGGTAGCCATCTTCATCCACTCCTCGAAGTTGGCCAGAATCGGGACGCGCTTCATAGGGGTGACACCGCTACCAGTCACTACGAGATCATCGTCGTCATCTCCATCACGCCGCGGCGTCTGTTGGCTAGAGCGGGGTGACGCATTCTCGCCGTTTTCTAGCCTCTTCAGGCCTTTCTTAGCAGGCGTGGCCGCAGCAGCCTGCAGTTCGTTGATCTGCTTCTCGTGCAGTGCTTTCCGGGAGTGTAGCCGGCCTCTCTTTTCCTGCGCATCGTCGTTCAAGGGGATTCTGCTTCGGGGTGAGGACGGTTGCTAGGGGCGCACTGGGCCGGCAACGAATTTGAACTTACTTCAACGGAGATTTGAAGGGAGAACCGGATGAACCGGAAGCTGTCCGGCCACCGGCGCTGACACGGTGAACCTGAGCGTGTCGAGGCATCTTTCTTTTGACTGCGAATGCCGGGCGCTGCGATGCGATACTGCGGTCGATCGTAGGGTCGAGATCGGTCGCGCCTTGACAACTTCAATCTGAGAGGGACCTGATCACAAAACATCCCGAGTAAACAAATAACCCGCTAGTCTATTGAGAGAGGGGTGATACGCATGAACCATATTAAGCGGTATCACACCCAGGCTCGTAGTATGCTTACCTAAGCACTTCATAACCTACATGTACTTCGTACCTCTTTCGCGTCTTAGAGAACTGACGGCATGGGCATGGGAGGCCGCCTACTACGAATCTCCTTACAAGGCACCTAGGTAGGCTTCTAGGTAGGTAGGCAGACACGCCCTGGGAATAATCATATTCATTAATCAATCTGTCCAACCTGTTAAGGAGCCTAAGGCCCTAGGTGGGCAAATAGTGTAATGCACATACATATCTAGCATACAAGCCGCTATATTAAGTACTTACCTAACCTGATAACTCCGCTTCGCCATCGTATGGAGGTTGACTTACAAGGTTGACTTCCAAGTTTCGCTTGATTCGTAGCTAATCCATTCCATCTCAACTCACTTATTCACATCATCAGTCTCATGGCAAGCATCTGTCAACCGATTCAAAATGCCGCCTATCAGTTAGGGACGTCGGCCTTCATGTTACGTACTCCTTATCCATATTGACCCATTCTCACGTTTTTGGCCCACACATATCAACACCACGGTGTGTCTTCGCAACGGCCTGGAAATACAGGCGCATGCCTGTAGCTTCACACTTCTTGGCATGGCGCTGGGTGGCACAGCAGTATATTGCCTTTATTACGAGAATGCTTTCCAATCCGGCGCCGACGAGGAGGTACAGCTCTCGGCCTTTCTATACTACAATATTCATCTTCACTTTGCTCGCTACCTATAGCATATTTGCTACCAGCCCGTCAAAACCACAACAAGATGACGGCGCATCCCTCTTCAAGCGATCCGGTGAAGACTGCCGCTTGGTGCACCACGCCCAGGACAAGTGCGCCTTCGTCAAACGCAATTGCCACGACGATGAGGCTGGTCTTCTGGAGTACCTGACGCTATACTATTGTAGCCTTGGCAGAGCTCAGCCTGTTGCCTTCGTCGTACTTGTCCTCTGGCTGGGGTTATTGTTTACGACTATCGGCATAGCAGCAAGCGATTTCTTTAGCGTCAACCTGAGTACCATCGCAACCATCCTTGGGTTAAGCGAGAGTCTGGCGGGTGTCACCTTTCTCGCCTTTGGAAACGGGTCGCCGGATGTCTTCAGTACCTTCGCCGCCATGGGTTCCAACAGTGGTAGTATGGCCGTCGGAGAGTTGATCGGCGCTGCTGGCTTCATTACCTCCGTTGTCGCTGGCTCCATGGCCCTAGTACGCGAGTTCAAAGTCGGCAGGAAGACCTTCGTGCGGGACATATGCTTCTACATAGCTGCTGTTGCCTTTGCCGTGGCGTTTTTGGCAGACGGCAAGATTCACTTGTGGGAGTGTTGTGTTATGATTGGGTTTTATCTTTTCTACGTGGTCGTGGTAGTTGGATGGCACGCTTATACAAGGAGGAAACAAGCTCGCCGCGCCAAGGAGGTTGCTTCACGTAACCATTACTATGCACCTGGAGGCGGTCATGGAAATGATGAGCTAGAACCTTACCGAGATGACCTAGACGACGATGGCTCGGCGGACCGTCGTGTCTCTATGAGTGAGGGCCCCGCCTCGCTCGATATCGGAGTCCTGGAACGTGGGCCGAGGGTTGAAGTCGCTGCTGCTGAACCTGATAAGGATGATGATGATGAGGATGCTATGCGGCGCGGACAACAAGTCGCCGCCGAAGTGACGAGTAACATGCGGGTGAGCCGCCCTCGTGGCAGAAGGAGCAACACTACCATTATGCCCATACGGCCGAGCCTCGTTGGGGCATTGGAATTCAGATCCGTATTGTCGTCACTGCAACAGGAGGGCAACATGCGCATGCGGCCCATCGTTGTTCGCAGCCGATCCGAAGACGGGATAACTAGACGGCGGGGTGGCAAAGACGCAGCTGCTACTAGAGGAACGGCCAGCGCACGAACCGTACAAGGCGCGGGAGATGTCTCTACCTCGACTAGGAGCCGTGCACTATCATCTGGGGCTGCTACTCCTGTTGCCGATGCAGATCTATCTCCGAGGGACGCCACAGTGGAACAAGGCAGAGCTCCTAATCCACATATGATCGATGGAAAACTAGCTCCCCCGCCACTTGAGCAGTCAGTTGCGTCCACGCCAACAGAAGGCTCTATACACGAGGAGTCTTTACCGCCCACCTCACCGCAGTTGCATCGCATTCGCATACCTAGCCCCCACGATAGCGAGAGGTCATCGTTGGACACGTCCCCTTTCCCTGCATTTTCCGAGTCTCCCATGCCCATGTCCCCGAACATAGAGCTACCTCCAGCTTTGGCGCTTCCGACGCCGAGTATCGAACCTCACTCACCGTTCCACTGTATGGACCGCCATATATCACCGAAGCCTGTCCGTTGGTGGCCATACCGGATATTGCCCCCACCCCATGTCGTGTTGGGTACATTTTTCCCTACCCTGCAAGATTGGCAAAGCAAGACCATCTGGGACAAGTGCATTAGTCTCATCTCAGCGCCAAGTATATTTCTGTTGGTCATCACGTTACCGGTCGTGGAAAGTGAAAGGGCCGACGACGACTCAACTGGAGACTTCTCTGAACAACCAGCGTCTGGCCACTTAGGGAATACAGCAGCTCCCGTGTCCTTTGAGCCCCATGGGTCGATCGAACCCGAGACGGAATGGCAGCGGTACAGACGAAGCACGAGGTCGATAACGTCTGCTCCTTCCTCGCCGCCCCTTATCTCCATTGTTGCACCAGACGATAGTCCGGAATCCGGAACAGGTCCGGAGACGCTGCCACTTCCATCCATGGAAACACAATCTCCGGAACCCGTCTCGGATATCGGACGAGATGGATTCGCAATCCCGGATGAAGAACCTGGCTGGAACCGGTGGCTATTCCTTATTCAGATCTTCACAGGTCCCCTGTTCTGTGCTTTCATCATTTGGGCGAATATGGCCGAGGAGCTAGAGCAGCCTATTAGGACCTTAATAAGGTTGTTGCTAAGCTCACTTGTCGGCTCCCTAATGCTGCTAGGCGCCATACTTATGACCACCTCTCCTGACCGTCGCCCCAAGTACCACTTTTCGTTTTGCTTTTTGGGCTTCTGCATATCTATAGCGTGGATATCCTCAGTGGCGGGCGAAGTGGTCGGAGTGTTGAAAGCTTTTGGGGTCATTCTCGACATCTCCGAGGCGATCCTCGGGCTCACTGTCTTCGCTGTTGGTAACTCTGTAGGGGACCTCGTAGCCGATGTGACTGTTGCCAGGCTCGGATACCCCGTCATGGCGCTGTATGTCATAACCGACCCCTTCCTAGCTGGAGTTGATAGCTAATTTTGGAAAGATCTGCTTGCTTCGGCGGTCCGCTGTTGAATATTCTCCTGGGCATCGGCCTCGGAGGCGCCTGGCAAACAATCCAGGCTGCGAAGAAGAGGAAAGCCAAGCATCCCGATAAGCCTTTCCAATACAAGCCGTACCATATACATGTGAGCGGTACATTGATAGTCTCGACGATCGCCTTACTGGTGACGCTTCTAGTCCTGCTCATCATGGTGCCGATGAACAAATGGGTCATGAATAGGAAGATCGGCTGGTTCCTGATCGCTCTTTGGACTATCAGCACCACGGCGAACTTGGTCCTCGAAGTTACGGGTGTTGGGCGGGACATAGCCTAGCATTCTGTCGGCCAGGCTTTTTGTATGTTGATGTTTGGTTCGGATATGCCAGGACAATCTACACGGCTGTTCTGACTTGTCGTGTCAGATACACAAAGACCCTAATACAAGACCAGACGTTCCGTTTGGGAGATGAGAATGTCTATAGAGGCCTATTAAGTTAGGCTCTCTGCTACCCGAAAGAGGCTAGCTGCCAGTGCGCCTCGACTGGTTGGTCATACTTGGGATTGGCTATAGCCGTTGTACCTGGCGTAGGGTTAGGCTTCGGACTAAGTGGACTCCAGTAGGCAAATAGAAGGAAACCACGCTGACTTTCAAATACTAATGCTCACAGAGCTTGACGAGATCGTAGACTCGCCTGGGAGTCAGAAAGAAAGATATAGTTTGGACAATATGCATGTGTGGGTGGAGTGCGCAGCTCAATTGGACCCCTATAAGCACGGACCGCTATCCCCTCTGCCCCTCTACCCCTCCATCCACCACGAGGTGGGGCTTATGCACTGTAATTCACTTAGCAGGGGCATCTAGCGGGCCGCTATTGACACGAGGGGCACAGCTCTCTCTCTCTCTCTCTTCCCGTGTTTGCACTTTACACGAGCGGTCACGAAAACCGAAGAGTACACATATAGACTCATTCCCTTTTTCTTCATTTTTGCGTCAGGAGTTTGTCGTAGAGAAACTGCACCGCTGCCAGATTGAAAGAATTAAAGTTTCTGGGTGTCATTTATCTTCATCCTATACCAACCCGACTTCACGATGAACCCGATCCAGGAGACCACCGCTCCCAAGTATCCTCCCCTCGAGGACCGGCCCATCAAGAACACCATCTGTCTCTTCGATGTCGACGGCACCCTCACGCCCGCTCGTCTGGTAAGCCTGACCCTGTATATGTGTTCTGTTCTCTTCTCTCTCTCTCAGTTGAAAGCACCCGCTGCCTTCCTTTATATGTAACATACACACATAATGGTGCTTAGAAACCTCGATGCCGAGTACTGCTGCTAACTCGCGAGTCCTTCTTTCGAAAAAAAAAAGGGCGTTTCTCCGGAGGTCCTCTCGGCGCTGCAGGCGCTGCGGCAGAAGGTAGCGATCGGGTTCGTGGGGGGCTCGGACCTGAAGAAGCAGCAGGAGCAGCTGGGGGCGGTGACGGGGGAGAACGTGACGGGCATGTTCGACTTCTGCTTCAGCGAGAACGGGCTCACGGCGTACAAGCTCGGGGCCGCGCTGCCGAGCAACAGCTTCATCAAGTGGCTCGGCGAGGAGCAGTACAAGGAGCTCGTGCGCTTCGTGCTGCACTACATCGCCGACCTCGACATCCCCGTCAAGCGCGGCACCTTCGTCGAGTTCCGCAACGGCATGATCAACGTCTCCCCCATCGGCCGTAACGCCACCACCCAGGAGCGTCTCGACTACCAGAAGTACGACCTCGAGCACAAGATCCGCGAGACCTTCGTCGAGAAGCTGCGCGAGAAGTTCGGCCACCTCGGCCTGACGTGAGTAAAACCCAATTCTTGGTGTTTCTTCCCCCTGTACCTATAAGCTGCCGAGGGAGAAGAAGAGAGGGGAGGGTGAGAGAGACCAGAACCGAGCGCCCGGGAATGACTGACTGGCTGACTGATTGGCGGACGGAACGACAGGTTCGCGATCGGCGGCCAGATCTCCTTCGACGTCTTCCCCAACGGCTGGGACAAGACGTACTGCCTGCAGCACCTCGAGAACGAGGCCAAGCGGCCCGGCGGCATCGAGTACAAGACGATCCACTTCTTCGGCGACAAGACCATGGAGGGCGGTAACGACTGGGAGATCTTCAGCGACCCGCGGACCGTGGGCCACACCGTCACCGGCCCCGAGGACACCTTGAAACAGCTCAAGGAGTTGTTCGGTATCTAAGCCGTTGCGGTCGCCTAAAAGAAGAGAAGACGAAGAAATCTACTAAACAAAAAAGAAGGATAGTAGCAGCGACACGATAGAGCGCTGGCGTTAATATATGCGCCTGCTAGCACTGCAGTCGCCGAGGCCACGTAGACTTTGCATGAGCATTTAGAGCCGGCTTCTTCAGGCGATACGATACGTGAACCTCAGCTTGGTGCATATATCACGAACTATGAGCATCAAATAGGGGAGGGGGAATCTTCCAAGATAGTCTGCCATAGCTCCTACAGCACTAGAAGAGAATCAGAGACTCCCACAAAATAACTTGGGCGCATCTCGTTATACGTACGTAAAGGTCAGAATCGCTAGAACGACACGAGTACATGGAATCATCTAGATTGCTACAGTATCCATCCAATCCCTGCTCCCTCCCCGAAGTCGATCACCTCATCGGCCGAATTCCAGATGCGGCACGATGACCGGGCCGTACTTGGTGGGCGTCGTGAAGGCGCCGTCGCCCTGGACCACGTAGTCGACGGCCAGGCTGAGCTTCGAGAGCCCGCTGTTGCTGTTGGCGCCGCCCCCGCCGCTGCCGCCGCTCGCGATGCTCGGGGCGTAGTGGGAGCCGGCGCCGACGGCGGCGGCCGTCTGGGCGGCGACGGCGTCGGGGTCGTATGCGACGCAGGCGACGTAGTTGCGGCGGCCCATGAGCTTCTTGAGCTCGCGGGGGGCGCCGCTGGCGTCGGTGTGGAAGATCTCCATCATGTCCTCCTTGGTGTCGCTGACCTCGTTGAGCGCCGACTTGTGCCCGTTGAGCGGCACGTAGTGCGTCTTGTTGTTGTGCAGCAGCTTCAGGATGAAGCCCGCCGCCGGCGCCGCCACGATCGGCGACGTGATGATCTGGTACATGGTCTTGTGGTCGCTCGGGTGCGCCGGGTCGTGCACGAGCCCCGCTCCTGCGACGTTGACGTCTGGTGAGAGGGGTTGGCGCGTTAGCGGATACATTTAAAGAACGATGCGGCAGGATGGGACGGATAACTCACCTCCAGATAGGAATGTCATGCGGATACCCTTTTGATGCGCGATGCCTTGCAGAGTGCGGATTAGGTACGTCCGCTCTAGGTCTTTCGAGTCATGTGTCCACATATCCTTGAGGATCTCGCTGATGTCGAGGTCGCCGAACTGGTTGACGACATTGCCCATGAGCCCAGACTTGCCAACGGCCGTCTTGACCGACTTGAAGCCATGCGCGACGACTTCCTTGCCACCGATGATGCCAGCGACGTTGCTCGTCACCTTCCCTAGCACGTTATACGTCGTGTTAACAGCCTTCTTGCCAGTTGCGAACGTGTTCGCCAGGCTTTCCACGGTGTCTAGGCGTGGGTAGATTAACGGAACCGACAACATCCAGATGCAATGCTGCACGCTGGGCGGTAGCATGGCGACCTTCGGGAACAGTCCCTGGTACGTGGGGCCCGCGAGGACACGACTAGGCGTCCGTTCTGATCGCACGTCGGCGCCGACCACGACTATGGCGGGGCCGAGATACTTGACGAAGTGCCAACCCTGTCCGGTTATAGTGAAGAGATCGCGATCGTGACTAATGTTTCGAAGAACCTCCAGTGTCGTATGGTGCTGGAACAGCAGATACATGTCGATAGCTATGCGGCCGATGTTCTTGAATATTTGTGAATTTTGCATGTATTCCGGATACGACCCGTATCCGTCGAAGCTATACAAACGTCAGCATCAGAGTAGCAAGCCAGGTGACAAACCCTTCATTCCGAAACTCACATGTCATGATCGTCTATCTGGCAGACGTGGGGGATCTGCGCCCACGCTTCGCGCAGGAAGGGCTGGTCGAAGTGGCTGGTATAGAAGTGGAAATAGGCGTGCGTAACATCTTCCTCGTGTCTTGCCGTCCACGGGGCTTTCTCCCGGTTACTCTTACCCTGCATCGCCAGCCATTGCTTCAACAGGGGAACTTCTTTCCATAGGCGGTCGCCATAGATCTGGTCACCGAGGCCAAGCTGGACGTGAAAACCGCCACATTCCACGTTTTTCTGTAAGACGTCCTTCCACATGAAACCGACTCCACCGAGTTTACTGCGTTCGTTTTGCGACGTGCTGGCCGCGAAGTCATTTCCGGAATGAGCGATGAAACGCCAATTCGCCTCGCTCTTGCCAGCGACCACAAACTCGTACCTCGTGCAGCCGAGGTGCGATGTCACGGCGTAAGTCCATCTCTCAGTGGGGCCTTCGTCCATCTGGATATCGATGTCGTACTTGAAAAACTGCCATCTTTGATGTGTGCATATAGGGCGGGCAACTAGCTGGCGAGGGTTGGGGGACAAATCAACGCTCTTGTGAAGGTGTATCGTCGGGGCTTGAGGCGCGTCCGTGACGATCATGATGCTCCCCAGCCAAATGCCGTTCTCTATATCCATATTCACGTATCTGAGATAAGGTCCGAAGTAGACGCCGTTCGTCGGCTGTACCTTGTACATGTCCACGCCAGCGCCAGGAGGCGGCCCCGAAAAGCCAACAGCAGTGGGAGTGGCCGACACGGTGCTCATGATGCTTTCAGCGTATCCTGGAGTCTGCGGGGGGAACATGGGGGAAGCCATGGCACTTTGCTTCCCAAACATCGGAGACGCCAGGGGGTTACCATAAGTCGACACTGTAGGCGACAGCGGCGCGGCTTCATGCTGAATAGGGTTTGGTCCCTTAGGAAATTCCCACTGCGTGGCTTGCGTGGCCAGGTGGATATAGTAATATTGCCCGGAGTTCTGGTCCAGGTGTGCAATCCAACCCTCGGGCAACGGGGGAGGTGACGTAGGTCCTTGTCCACCCTGGAATGGCGAGGGGGTATGAGTGACTGCCTGCGGATGCTGTCCGTTTGTCGGAGCTTCAGGTCTAGGATCGTTCGCGAAAGCTGGATGACCAGGGTGCTGCAAAGCCGGGGACATCAACCCGGCCGCCGCATCGGGTTGTTTCTTGGGCGGAGAAGCCGCGGAAGCAGCTTGAGCAGGTGTTGAGCTCTGGCTCGATTGGCTCGCCTGAGCTGGGCGCGGTTTCTCCTGAGGATATGAAGTGCTAGGCGTTATACTAGAGTAGGCCGGTGGAGGACTCGGCGACATCTGCATCCGTTGGAAATCTTGCTCCAAAACGCTGATTTGCAAGCCTGATCCGTTGTTGTTGGGATCTGAGTTTGGGTTTGAGTTTGAGTTTGCGCTTGCGCCCGTGGCGGGTGGTCGATTGGGCTGGGTATTAAATGTCGAAGCGGTCGGGCTAGTGACAGGGTTGGCTCCCTGATATACTGTGGGAGGGCCATGAGGTTGTTGCTCCGGAGACTCCGTGGGCGTCCACGGGCGTGTAGGTTGCGGGGCAGCTGGGGGTGGCTGTCCGTACTGTTGCAATCGCTGTACCGCAGCTGGACTCCGAAGGCCGTCGAGAGTCGCGGTTCCAGAGATGCCCGCTGCTGCATATCTTGCCTCGATGCCACCGCCTGGAATGTTGCCCGGCTCAACAACGGGGGTCTCGGGCGGGGGCGGGGACCCTCGGCTCGCCCTCGTTGTCGAGGTCGAAGCTGTCGACGCAAAGCGGTTCACACCACTTTCCGCAGGCATCTCGTGGATGATTCCTTCATTAGGTGGGGGTCGCGCAATGGCATTCGAACCCGATGCTGAGTCTGTCGAACTCACTCTCGGTGGAGGATAGTATGGCTTCTTTTGGTAGCCAGGGAAATTTGGATCTGGCGCAGCAGCCGGCTTCTGCTGGTCATTGCGAATCGGTTTCGCGAAGAGGCCCGTGTCCGGGTTTGGACTACTAGGGCTAAGGGTTCCCGGCAGAGGTTTCGGGGCAGTTCCTCTACGCTCGGCGAGACCTGGGCCTTTCTTTTCAACGGGACTTGATTCTAGCCGCGGGGTTGTGTCATTGTAACTATCAGTCCTTATAGCGTTGGTAGGACTCGCATAAGGCCTACTTCCTGACGGTATGCGCTCGTCGGCAGGGTATGGAGGCCGACTAGACTGGGACGATTGGCCTATTCGGAGATCTTCGTCGTCGGGGTATGGCAGTGGCGCCGCAGAGCTCGAGGCTCCGGGAGGCAAGGGGAAAGTCGGCTTGGATGACGAGGGGGCAGGGTATTGGAAGCGCCCCGATGCCTGATCAGCCGGCAGCTTGGGGCTCTGTGGTTTGAATATGCGCAGGGGCTCGACAGTAGGGCTGTCACACTCCTCAGCAGGCTTGTTGAGGAACATCTCCTCCTCGGGCCTCCCGTGCCGATTCATGTCGTTGCACGGTGCACTTCACGAATATGCGAGAGGCGCGAGGCGTTCAGAATGCAAGGCGTCTATACCGCACGCAGGATGACGCGCGGCGAAAAAAAGGTTATTGATAGGAGCCCTCGACGAGCGTACGTATGTGGAAGCGGTTTTGGGCAGCGGGAGGGCCGCCCTTATCCAGGCCAGGTGGGGTAAGACAGGCTTCTGCTCGGGTCGTGATGTGCTGCCGTGAGCGAAGCTGTCCAAGGCTTTTGGATTCTCGTTCCGCACAAGGAGCAACAGCCAGATGATATCGAGTTACCACACTTGAAAGGCAAAGCAAAGCAAGATGGGACAGGTGAAACAAATCGCGAGGGAACAGGGGAAAGGCCTTGGGAGGTTATCTGATATGCGGCCTGGTGGCTGCCCACATCGCGCAGTGGGTTGCTTGGGCGGACAGGGTATCGGCAATGGGGGACAACCACACAGTAGAGCCGCCTGGGTGGATGCTTGTAGGGTTCCACACCTTGGCGTTGATGGTTGATTGGCTCTGGCAACGGGCGCGTAGGGAAATGGGGAATATGGGTGAAGCAGATCGCATCTGCAAGCGCCCAATGCAAGCAGAGATATTGGCAGAACACGGCATTCGGCTCATCTCAGGAGAAGTCTGGCCTGATAGTCTGATGGTTCAGGCTCCTTGTCCTGCCCCGAACATGGCTGGCTCGATCCCTCTTTTCCACGCCTCAAGCGCCGTACTATACGCATGCCCCGTTCGTTGTTGGACCGTCTGTATGCGAGTCTCGTACCGGCCGCAAATGACGAGCAGATGTTGTACCTGCCATTAGAGACGTGATGTACCCAACAACAAGCACAGCTCGTTCGAAGCAAGCCTCAAAATCCCGGAGTGTTAGCGGCATGATAAGCATGTGGCGAGAGGCACAGCCTCACTTTTCTGAGGCTGTAGTAGTGATTAAGTAACAGATCAGGAGACTCGCATTCTCTCGTGATGCAGATGGGATCAAAACCCGGGGTTTAACTACATGCATGTGGAACGTATATCTCCTTTTAGATCCCGCTGTGGAGCCCTCCTCAGACCCGCATGATCCGAACTCCTGCAAGGTCACTATCCAGCCCCGGCGGCTATCAATCCATTCATCCTGATTGCCTCCAAGCTATTCACCTTTTCGATCGAGACTCACTGCGCATGTTAATAAGTATGGCAACTAGGACAACAATAATAGGAGAACGCAGTCCTGCTAAGGAGACATTGAATCAGACGCAAATCCAGTAACTGTTCTTGATCCTTCTCTTATGCCTTTTATCAACTGCACGCCAGTCTCGATACAGGTATATATCAAATCCCAGCCAGGTTACCAGGATCCGTCTCTACAAGTTGCGGATTATGTCATCCGGCCTCCTGCGCCGGATCGACCAAGGCAACTGCATGTGTGCCTCGTAGGGCTATTTATTATTAGTACATGTACATGGTTGACACGTTCGACAGCACGGAGCGTATGGGCATATCATCATCCTTATTTAAGAATCAAGGTTGAGTGCAGAGCGCACAGTGTCGCTCCCTTACTATTGTGGGATTTGATATCGAACATTTGGTATAAGTTTGTCCCGCTTGGTCTTTGAAAAGTTCTTGGTGGTAGCATGGGTTCCGCATGACAACAACTACATGTATGAGTTCTGCCAGCTACAAGAAAAGGGATTGGCTGCCATACCAGATCAAAATTGTGGTTCGGCGACTTCAGCCAACCATGACGCGCCGACTTATAAGGCTCAAAGCCTCTTCCCTACCAGAAAGACGACGAGTGCCCAGCGCTGCCTGGAAGTACTTTCACCCTTGGTGTTCGACTGTACCATTTCAAGATGCGCATGTTGTATAATGATGTGTGACTTATGATGGGATACTCAATCTTAAACATTCTATGACATTCTCACGGGAAGTCGTATAAGTTGTATAGCACGCTATAGCCTATATGTTGTTCACCTGATGGGGGCCGGGCGAAATGTGGTTCAAATGGGCTGGCCTTGATATTAGAGAAAAACATCCCCATGAGAGGGGATAGATAATCCTGCCGCGGCAGCTCTAGGCAATAAGATAAGGTAACCGAACTGCTATGCCGAATGAGTCGAATAATAACGCGTCAGCTTCTGGCCCTGGCATCCTCATGTGCTTTCGATTCGGGACCGGTAGCAATACTCGGAGCCGAGCTGGCCTCCGGACCTATATGTTTTCGCCTCCGTCTTGTCGATGCACCATTGAGATGGTGGGTCGGCAATCGGAGCCATTTAAATTACAACCCCCTGAATGAGTTGACCCCGACTGCCTAGTCGGACACCCAACGTGTTGCGTACGACGGGTGGTGAGCCTGTCTTTACCTACAGCATCCAGGCTTTCAATTCCTCAAGACGCTGTACAATTCTAGACTGTGCTATCACCCAATCAATGATTGTAGACATCTGTATAACAAGAGCACTGCTTTGTAATCAAACCAGAAGGCGACACCCCGTTCGAGGGGGGAACATTGTGTGTAATGTTCAATAATGATATTCTCTATGAATCACGATCCCGGCACCTCGCCAATTAAAACTAGAATGAGGGTGTTATTCCAATATGTTCTGATATGTTCGAGATGCATTACGTACACCTGTCTGGATGTTTCGACATAGCGTAAGGGCATGGGGGTTGTGTAGGTTGCCTAGTGCGTAGGTGAGTTACGCAAGCTACATCGCCTGATCTACCTAGTATCTCGCCTCCTGTTTTTGAGGATTTAAGGAAACGCTCTGCACCCCAGTTTCTCATCTGTAATAGCCCCGCAACATTATACAATCCACGTTATCCATCACAAGTTTACCACAAACCTACATCAATCGACATGGCAAACGGTAGTAACCAGCAAGCCACCTTCTGGGACTTCATCCAGTCCTTTGACCCCGACCAAGCTGGAAGAGCAGGCCGAAGAGGACACACGTCTGCGTCTGCACCCCCATTTCCTCCAGGTTTCCCGTTCGACCCGTCCCAATTCAACGCGGGGTCGAGGAATGATGGATGGGGCCCATGGGCTGGCGCGTTCGGTAGACCATGGGGCTACGGGTTCCCCCATAGGCCGAGGACAGATGCGGAAGGGGGACGTCCTAATGATAGCTCATCTGAGACCATGAGAGACACCCCTGAACCCGATAGACCAGTAGAGGAAGATACTCGGCCGCCAACCCCAGCCCCGGGAGTCTTTTCTCATCCACCACCGCCACCACCAGGCGCTCCTCATCCCCCGCCAACGCCTCCTCCGCCGCATGCCCACCACCCTAACCATCGCGGCCACGGCCATCGTCCCTTTGGGCCCGGCCCGCATCGACGAAGGGGTGGTTGGGGGCATGGACGTGGAGGACATCGCGGGCATCCGGATTCGCCCCCGCCGCCGTATGCCGGCCCATTCGACCTCCGGCCCCTGATGCATGCATTCGCCAATCATCCATTCACCCAGGCTCTTCGAGACTATGTTGATCAAGGGGCCGCTAGATCTTCAGGCGAGAACAACGGGGTCCAAGAGGACGCATTCGTCCCTCCTGTTGATATCTTCAACACCGAGAAAGCTTATGTCGTCCATTTCGCGTTGCCCGGAGCCTCTAAGGAGGATATTGGAGTCCATTGGCAGCCAGAAAAGAGTTCCCTTATAGTTGCGGGCGTAGTCTATCGGCCTGGCAACGAAGAGTTACTCCAATCACTCATCTCGGGAGAAAGGAAGGTTGGTGTGTTTGAAAGAAGCATCGAGCTCCCTCCAGTCGGAAGCGACAAGAAGGAAGAAGTCGATGGGTTCGGAATCACTGCCAAGATGGACAACGGTATTTTAGTCGTCACCGTCCCCAAGGTAGAAAAGGATTCATGGACCGAGATCCACAAAATCGACGTGGACTAACTGAAGCGTATTGCTGGTCGGAGGGGGTTGGTCTATAGTCTTCTGTTCGGAAAAATAAGCTGGTTCACGGCGTTGGTTGCAGGGCTTCATCTCAAGAATTAGGTAGTGCCCATTAACAGATATAATTCGCGAAACTGTAACGTAAATCGAGACAGTAGTGTCTTTTCCGCAAGATTGTTCCATGTGGTCTCATGAACTAATACTAACGTCGATATGAGACTCCCTTCAAATATACTCATTTGGCCATTTCAGCCCCGAACTTACCTTTTCATGGTCTCATTGTCCCATCCCACCTCCACAGAGCTTCAACACTACCGGAACAGCAGTCGAAGGTTTCGGGGTCCATGACTGATATTCATATCTAGCTGTCTTAGAGATTGTTGCCTTTCGCGGCTAGCACGTCTTTATCGAGCTCTTCCATGACTTGAATAACCAAACTCAAGCTATCCATGAAAGCGTTGACAGCAACTCGGAGCATTCTATTGGTGGTAGCCCGATATTCGGCACGTAATATGTTGCCTTGAGCGTCTTCTTCTAGAGAAGACTCTTTTTGAGCAGCGACGGAAAATGTCCTACGGACTAGAGGAGACAACTCCTTATCGACCTGTAGGGCGCTAAGGGCAATGGATGCCAGTCTCGGAGTTGGAAACGGGACATCGAGGGTGCTAACAGGAACCTCAATGTTAGTCACTAGTTCAGGCAGAGTTGAAAGAGGGCTGACTTCGGCACAGAACGTACAGGGAGCACGGGAAATCCGTGTCGGGAGTGGCTGCCATCATCGCGGGGTCCTGCTATCCGTTCATATGCCAACCACGAAGAAGATAACAGTCAATATTCTCTCTAGGTGTTGGCAGTTGGTGGGGTCAAGGATGACGATGGTTGAACGTGAATTTGCGTAGCAAGTGAGACGTACGGACCTGGACGAGGGGGGCACTAGCGTCCGTCATGCCGGTAGCGAGCTGACCACCTACTTATGGTATTTTCCGTAACGCGGCGCTGATAACGATAAGAAAGACTTTTAGACTAGTGGGCCCATATGGCTTGTGCGTTACTATAGCACGAGATTCTTTGAGTTCCAGGGCGATTTAGGGGTGTTGCTACTGGCAACCGAGTGGCCCACAACAGTGACAACTCAAAAGACCGGGGGGTTGTTGTTCGCACACCAAGCATTGCCAAACTGACGCTCTAATGCAACAACAGACAGGGGACCAGGCGCCCTTTCCACTTCCAAAATACAAAAATGCCTAAACAACAATAAGAGCTACATACAAAAACATCGTCAAGCTCATCCGATCACCGTCACATCTTATTCCTCTCCAACTTCGTCCCTCCCACACCCTCAATTCCTCTCCTCTCTTACTGCTTCCTTTTTTTGGTTGTTGGTGTTAGCATATGCTTCTCTTTCAGCTCGGCGATAGCAAGTTTTGTATATTCCAAGCTTCCATTGCCCGATAGTCTTATAGGGTATTTCACGAGCACGATTATTCGATATTGAATAAATCGACTTGCATTCATTGCGGCTGCGCCTCGAAGGTTGCGACGAAGCATTGACACCTTCCCTCGACCAAACAAATAAAGCCGTCGGCCATTGTTGTCGGCAGCCGCAAGGTGCAGTGAAGCAGCGAGGATGCCTTCTTCGAGAAGCTCCAGCAACATGGGGCAGGTAATCGAGTATATTCCGGGTATGTCCGCCGCTACCACGTCTCCCTTCATTCATGTACATACCTCCTACACTTCCGTCTTTCATACCGGAAGCACATTGGTGCAGTTCGCATTATTACTGCATCTTATATGCGCGTTCATGGACGACGACAGCAGAGCCCAAGGCTTGATATCCCCCTATCCCAATCCCGACCCTCCGCACGATGCTCAGACGCCGCCTCCTCTTTTCGACTTTCCTGTGGCTCTACTAACTTTTGCAGACCGTCTCTACTTAGCATCTTATATAAACCCCCCAACTGTTGATACCATCTTCCCTTACCCCGAGTTCCCCTCCCGGGGCTCTCCGAGCAAGCGATCAAGAGCAGCCAACGGGTCTACGCTTGCCGTAGCTAAGTCCGAACGAGAACCGCCATGCTACTTTACCGTAGACGATACCCTGCTTTACAATGCATTCCACCACGACTTCGGCCCGCTGCACATTGGTCACCTATACCGCTTTGCCTTACAGTTCCACGACGTTCTTGCGGCCAAGGAGAATCAGAACAGGCCCATTGTCTTCTATAGTCGCGCGGATCCAAGAAGTACGTCGAGACGATGAGCCTCTCTACGGCGTTGCACGATACTGACTCATGGTCCCTTCTAGGTCGCGCAAACGCATCCTGCCTGCTTGCGTGCTACATGGTCCTCATACAATCCTGGCCGCCTCACCTGGCTCTTGCACCAATTGCCCAGATTGACCCGCCTTTGATGCCTTTCCGAGACGCCGGCTATAGCCAAGCCGATTATGGCATCACCGTCCAAGACGTTGTGTATGGTGTTTGGAAAGCTAAGGAGGAGGGATGTTGTGTATTGGACAACTTTGACCTCGACGAATATGAGAGGTTCGAGCGTGTCGAACATGGGGATTTCAACTGGATTACGCCGCACTTCCTAGCCTTCGCCTCGCCGCAGCACAGCCCTGTCGGTCGTGTTCCCGAGTCTTCGGATGCATATGCGGCGCTTCCCAAGACGCTAACTACCGTCGATGCCCACCCTGCTCTTCCCCAGCCTTTCAAGAATGTTTTGAGACATTTCTCGGAGCGCAATATCGGCTTGGTCGTGCGCCTCAACTCCCCCCTCTACTCCCCCTCCTACTTCGAGGCGCTGGGGATTAACCACCTTGACATGATCTTTGAGGACGGCACGTGCCCTCCGCTGTCCACCGTGCGCAAGTTCATCAGACTCGCCCATGAGACCATCACGGTCAGGAAGAAGGGTATCGCGGTGCACTGCAAGGCCGGTCTTGGTCGAACTGGATGCTTGATTGGGGCTTACTTGATTTACCGCCACGGCTTCACTGCCAACGAGGTTATCTCCTTCATGCGTTTCATGCGTCCGGGCATGGTGGTAGGCCCACAGCAACATTGGCTACATATCAATCAGGGCATCTTCCGGGAATGGTGGGTCGAGGAAAGAGTGGAACGGAAGCTAAGAGAGAAGCTTGCTGCCAACCCGGTGCCTAGTACCCCTATTCGGGCTATGCAAAAGACTTCCCTGAGCCGCAACGCCCAGAACTCGACTCCTCCCAACAGGAGCCCTTCTTCCCGCACTCCCCTAAGCGAGATGGACTCTGAGCGGCGTAATGCCGGCGCTCAGGACGATTATCTGCCCGCGCCCACACCAGGCCAGCCACGGAAGGCCAGCCGGGCGGATCGTCACCATCCTTATCAGCGGAACCCCGTCCAGCAGACGGTCGGGGAAGAGGGCGGCACCGAGCAGCAGACGGAGTTCATCTCTGTACACCGCCAGTCCCACGGCGCGGAGTCGGATGAAGAGTGGCACCTACGGATGCGTACCCACCGAAAGGCCTCTCAGTCACCAGGTCGCAGTGAGAAGTCGAGATCTATTAGCCAGACTACGACAACCACTGTGTATCAGGAGGTGATTGATAACGATGCGTCTAACGACGTTGAGAACATCGGCAGCGGCCGGCCGAAAAATATCGCGGATCACGTGACGAGTTCTCCAGCGCGCTCGGCAAGCGCTTCGGGCGTCTTGACCAAAGTGAGGAGCAGCAAACGATCTAATGATTCTGCCCGTAGCAAGGAATCGTCTGGGGTGCGCAAGACGAGCGGTCGTGTCGGCAGCATCAATTCCACCACGCCAGCGGCACGAAAGGTGTCTGCGATCTAGGAGTCGAAGCCCTTGCCGCCGGCTTTGACAAAGTGACCGTTCGTTTTCGTTCCCATCCATTGCATATCGATGATGATTATCGAGCGCGCTGTGGCTTTTTCACGTTGACGATTCTTACGACCGGGATATGATTCAATGCATACTTTGGCGTTCGGGGCCGAGGATTACGGACATTGTTTCAGCATCATCGATTCCAGCATGCACTCCCTACATACAACTCTTCGTAATTCGAAGATCACCGCCCTTAGAATGCTGGGAGTTAACCCCCGCAACGTCTCGCTTCGTACGAGGTTCCATCATTGTTTTCGGCGTCGCGTGGGTTTCTCTTTGGGCGTTCATATGGAAAGGATTCTTACAACGTCTGTTCGGGTTCGGAGTATCATCATGACTTTCTGTATCATGTCGGCTGGAAGCGGGGGGGGGGGGAAGCGGAAGCAGAGCGAGCGTTGGAGTAAGAAAGGAGGGGAAACCCCGTTGAAGTATACTATTGATCAGGAAAAATTACGCGTATATGATGAATAGCTCCTTCATGGATATCTCTGTAGGTTTCGGTACTGCACTAATACAAACGGTACGGGCACCCCTTGTTAATTCTGAAGATGCCCTCCTCTTGCTTTACTGCCATGTATCGATCCTTTCAACGGATCTGTAGCATGTGTCTTCGTGCCTCTACGACCTAAGTTACACCCTTCGATGACCTCCTATGCACTGCCAGTCCCGTGTATGAATGCTTCATTGCATGCGAGGACTTGGGAGTAGAGCGACTTGCTGACCCTCAGTTTTCCGCCTCGACTCGGGGTTCTGACCGCCGCCTCTCCGGCTCTCTCAAAACAGGAATAGACATAGGAGCCGCATACGCACTCTCAACCATGCCTCCGGCGCTTGCTTCTACCAACAAACTGAACGTCGAGTACTCTAACCGGGTCCGTTCTTCAATACCGCATAGAGCCCGGACTACGCGGGAGACGGGGACCCTTGTGCGAATCCTCAATCATAAGAAGTCCTGGTGCTACTCGGCATCTAAGCAAGACCAGTCGCTCCGGTAGGCGTGAGGGATGGAAGTGTGGTCAGAGCGTTGTTGACGTTATACCTACCACCGGTATCGTCTGGATACCATGTACGTACATATAACAGAAAGAGGAGGGCGAAAGGGCTTGGTGGGACATGGTATATCATCTGTCTCCCTGTAGGCAGAGGCGGTGCCGCTCACTCCGGGATGTGTGCCGGTCGTGCTCTGGGCAGCGAAGTCTAGAGATGTTCTGCTATGTCTCGCAAGACCTGTATGGCTGGGGGGTCGGATTTATTAAAGTTCATTGCCCTTCCCTAGGAGCGCTTGGTTGGTCCTGTATGGACGATGACGGGGTTGTAGACGCATCAGCATGCAGGGGAATAGCTCCTATATATTCAACGGCCTTGCCAGCTTATATCATGGAATGTGAGCTGCTATGGAAATGGTATCGGGACCCGAACGTAAGCCACGGGTTGGATGAACTTGGCCAAGGTTACCATTGCTCCGTAGCCTCCATCGACACCATGTTGAATCCTCTCCCACAAAGGACCCCCACCATGCCACACTGGTGTCCAATGCTTGTCACCCCATGTCTCTATCTACCGAGCACTTAAGGCACAATAAGAGAGCCATCAATCAAGAGCATTGGATGTGATGCTGACACGGGTGGCGTACGTTAGTTACCAAGAGGTTGAGTACAGTCATTTTATTTTCACGTCCAGCATGTCCATATGGTAGGGTGTTGGCGGTTCGAATTCCACAACGAGGGGCTCGAATCAGTCGCCGGTGATGTAGTCTCTTCCTTCGCAGCCGATAAATTTTCCACAGCTTCTCCGTTCTGGTTTAAGGGGGATGTCCATTCTTTTCTCTAGAAATGAAAGTTTAGCTACTACCGGTGCGAAACCGACTCTGGAAGATAGCCACCATAGAGAGCCGCTCCCCGCGAGAATCCCACATCGATCTGCACGGGACCATGGCCCACCGACCCTGCGCTGCCGCGGGAACCATGGGAAACGCCTCGGCATCCGCGTACAAGAGATGCGGGCTCGCGACATCGTCGGTAAGCGACGGATCATCGTCTGCGGAACCCCTCATACGGGAAAGAGAGCGCGCCACCGCCCGGCCGAGGTCGAGGACGGCCGCGTCAAGGCCTTGGCCTGTCCCCGTCCCCGCCCGCGGCATCGCGGCCGCCGTCTGGACGAACGCCCCCGAAGCGGCGTCGACGACGACGTGGTGCAACTCGAGTGTGGGCGCGGACGACCCGCTCGAGGAGAAGACCCGGACCGAGCCCGCGCCCACCTTCGCCAGCCCCAGGTGCGCGTGCCACTCAACACCCGCACTGCGCGGGAGCTCCTCGACCTCAGCGGCGAACACGAACGGCAGACACCGCCGCCGCCACGTTGTCGCCTCGCCTGAGTCGTCGGCGTTGAACCCCCCGAGCACCTCCCAGTCCGGGACCGAGTGCGTCTCCCCGTCCGTTCCGTGGACGAAGGACTGATACGCCTTGTTGTACTTCTGGTCCCAGAGGTCGGGGCCGGCCTCCTCGCCCTCCGAGGAGGCCGACGAGGAAGACGATTCGGTGCCCCAGAGATGCGCGGAGCGCCACGCGGCCGCCGCGAGCGCGGCCCTCCGCCGCATGTCCGCGCAGCTCGGCGAGCGGGGGAAATATGCTACGGCGCTGCTCCACCACTGCACGTCTGTGGCCGCAGCGACGCGCCAGAGGTGCTGCAGCGCGAGCGTGATATGCAGCGGCGTGTCCTCTGCGTCCGGGAGCGTCATTGATGCGGGGATGAGAGGGATCTGGCCCGCGATGTAGACCGCGAGGTTGCTGTTCGCGCCGTAGTGTTGTCGTCGCGTTCGGTCTTGCCCGTCGATGTCGTCCTCCGCCGGCGGCGGGGCCAGGAGGGGTACGGCGATTGCTTGGCTGTAGGGACCGATGTTCGCGGGTGCCCAGTAGGACCTGGATTGGACGTGCAGACCACGCCTGCTGGCGGGATCGCTGTCTAGTCGGGTATAGACCGCGAGGTAGACGGCGATGGAGCATCCTTCGGGTAGGACGTCCCCGCAGGATATGGTGACTCGCGACGGGGGGTTCGGTTCTTCGAAGAACGACCCGTAGAGTCTGTTTATGGTTGGAAAGTCTGACATGTGTCTCAAGATGATGACCGCGTTCGTGATGGCACTTGCTGACTGGGCTTTTTGCTGGAGCTGCAGTCGGATGTCCGCAACCACACGAGCAGTTTGGGCTTCGACACCGCTCTGATCTTGGTCGCCATTACTGCCAAAGAAGCGCCACTGTTGTGTAGAATCCGAGGCTGGGACTCCCGTGAGAAAAGGTAGCCGTAGTTGCGAGTCTAGTATCGAATCGTCGTGTCCCGGCTCGTCGGCTTTGTTTAATGCTTCGAGGGTGACCTCAAACATCGGATCAAGGAGTTCTGGTATGCGGATACCAGAGTCCTTGGTGTCGGTCTCCTCCGGAGGCGCTTTCTCTTTCATCTCAACTGCCGCGTCGCGAATGCTCAGCCAGGCGCTGCCGCCACCTTCCCGCACTACTTTCGTGTTCTCCTCGCGAACCACAACCCGGCCCTTAAAAAGCAACTGGGGCCCATCCACGACGAGAGTTTCGAACTCGCCGCCCTCGCCCAGAACGGACCCGCGACCGCCTCCCCCGAAGCGGCCCATGGCGCGCTCTACACGCCGCAGGCCGGCTTCAGTAGCAACGTTCTCCCACAGAAAGGTGTCGTCGAGCCCGGCGCTCGCGACCTTAATGATCCGGGCGTCGAGCCCCGCCGCGGCCATGTCGCGCAGGAGTTGCGCGTCGCCGCGGCATGGCTTCTGTTGCCCCGTAATACTGCTGCCCTTCCCTAACACGCCGTTCGCGCCGAAGTTTCGACCGAGAGGAAGATCCGGGAACTGCCAGAGGAATGACAGCGGGACCAGGTCCAGGCGAAGGGCCACCGACTCGACCCGGGTCCTCTGGTACGTGGAGAGGATGGCGCCCGTGCTCAGCGCGTTGGCTTCTGGGTGGGCCCCTAGGACGTCGCGTAATAGTGGAATCAGGGACTCGGTCTCGTCCTCTGCCGGGTGGCACCCAGAAGGCTGTTGGCACGAAGACGTAGCCGATAATCCAGACCGGGGTACGGCCTCTGGCTCGGTTGTGGCGGCTGCTTTGATCTCTCTTCGTTGATACTGGTAGCTCAAGCCATCGTGCACTGCAGTTCCCTCGATGGGGCGGCGAAACAGGGGCAGCCCAGTGGCTTGGGCGTACAGAGGGATGACCTGATGGCCCACCGTCTGATACATGAAACTGTTCAGGTCCGCCTCATCTTCTTCACCTTGGTGGTCTTGAGCCCTGGCACCGGGAGAGAAAGCGCGCTGCTGGGACCCCGGCGCGCCCTGGGATAGATGCCGAGTGGCCGTGGCAGCAGAGCTAGTAGGAGGTGGGTGGAGGTTAGCGAGAGCGACCACCCGGTGTCCATTAGTGAGGCAGTGGAGAATCGAGAAGAAGCTGTCCTTGCCTCCGGACACCAGGGCTATGACATTCAAGGCCCCTTCCGCCATCGTTCGTGGCTGTAGCCGAGGCCAGAGTGCCAAAGGGGCCACAGTTGCCTGGTAGGGTTTCCTTGTCGATTGAGCTTCCCCGGAGCCCAGGGTCTTGCCATTTCCAATTAGCTGCCTTAGCACGTCCAAATGAGTGTTTTTGCATACTTCACTAACTTACTCGGAAGAGCCAATACGAAAATAGGTTAAATTATATCGGAGAGAAATTCGCTAGATGAAGATCTAGATTTTAATCTCGCCCAGTAGTTGGGGGAGTTCCTAGCGGACCCAAAATTTGCTACCAGCGCGTGCAACAGCACCTTGTAACCCGGACACGGTTGGACGAACGAGGGAGATCTGAAGATGCTAATTGCTTGGAGATGCCGCCGGGAGATGGAGATGGGGAATATCGAACGGAACTGCGCCTACTCGCAGATTAACCCGGCAGGAGTGGAGGGTCCCCGGGGACGTAATTTTAGCATTAAGGTC
Source organism: Monosporascus cannonballus (assembly GCA_004154925.1). NCBI lineage: Eukaryota > Fungi > Ascomycota > Sordariomycetes > Xylariales > Monosporascus > Monosporascus cannonballus. The sequence goes on from QJNS01000043.1 coordinate 219,933, forward strand.
CCTTCTATCAAGTTTAGCTAGCAGGGCTAGCCATCAAACCGTCGCCGCGGTATCGCACCACCAGGTTTGGTAAAGCCATGTTAAATCGTAGACTTGTTGGTAAGTACCTGGGATTGTGAACGAAGCCTTTAGTCCACTATTGTGGTATCTAGATCTCACTTGCTCCCAACTAGAGGTATGGCTCTCGACTGCTTGAAATTAGTACCGTAAGTAACCCGAATGGTAATTATATAGGTATTCAACGTGACGCAAGCTTGTACCTGGGGGGAACTAGAGGTGTTTCATTTCAGAGTGAAGGCGGGAAGAAAGGGTCGTAAATAGCCGGGCGGCGGCAAATTTATGCATGATTTGCTACCTAATATACATGATTATGCTGAAAACTCTCTCCTCGTGACCAGCACACATGCTTGAGAGCAGTCGCAGTACTAAAAGAGGTATGGAAATGCGTAAAGCGTAGACAGAAGGGAGCATTGCTACCCCCAGGTGCTGCCTCTACCCCAGAAGTGTCCTGCCTATAGCAGATATGGCTGCGCTGCTCCGCCTGCTGTGGATTATTACAACAAGCGTAAAGAAAGAAGGCTGCCGCCAGGTATGTGCGTGGTGTCATATCCATCGCAAAAAAATCCTAAGTGGATTCTCAAGATCGCCCCCAGATCACGCCTTTATGCCCTTGAGCCCTGTATATCATTCCCTGAAAAAAAAAGACTACCCGCTTGCTCTCATGATTTCTGGTGGTCGTGATAGAGAAAATTGTGTCGGAATTATGGATACAAGAAGACAAGTCGATGCGGTAAAAAGGAGTTGCAACTTTTGATGTCCCCTGTATCTGGATACCCCGTATGGTCCCCTGCGTAGGTAGCCTCTTTGGTGAAACGTCTCTAAGCCCTAATGACCGGTCCGCGTAAAGCTAGCGGGGTAGGCCGGATGTTGAAGAAGTCGTTCATATCGTGATGATGTGTATATCGAAAGATCAAAGGCAAGATCCTCTAACATGCGATGCATATGCATTGATGCGTCCCACGTTTTTGAACTAGTCGGATCGCTTGCGCTTCTTCTTGCCGGCATCGCCCGGAGACTCATCCGACGACGAATCACTAGAGCTGCCGGCAACCTCAGAGGCCACTTGGAAAAGTACCTTTCCGAAATTGTGGTAGTCTTGGCCCCCCCCCTGTGGCATCATCTCGAGTCCTTCCTCAGAACTATCGATCAGGTTCATGACAATAGCACCACTGCCGTGAGTTCTAGCGTGCTGGGACAGGTTGTCGCTTCTAGAGAATTTCTTGCCGCATTCGTGGCACTGGAAAGGCTTCTCCTGAGTGTGGAGGGAGCGATAGTGACGCTTGAGATGCTCCTGTCTGCGGAAGCGGTGATTGCACAGCTCGCAGACGAACGGCTTGCTGGGGTCCTCGGTCAATGACTGCTTACGTCCGCGGCGATTTGCAGGAGCGGGTGTCAGGGAAGCAGCGGCACCAGAACCGGCGGCCGTCGCAACTGTCGGAGTACCAGTAGCAGTGGTGGGCTTGTTCTCACTCGCATTTGATTGAGCCGAAAAGCTTTGTTCCTCAGCCTTGGTAGACTGAGAACCAGCAGCGACGTTCATGGCTAGTGCAACCTTGCGGGTTTCCTTCTTTGACTTTTTGAATTTCTTGTCCTTGTGTGAATCGGACTCTGATCCAGAATTCGCTGGGCTTGGAAGACCGGTGACAGCACAAGTAGTATCCTCAAAGTCGAACTCACCTGCACACTCGGCGAGAAATGGGTCCTGGCCGAGGGATACAGTGGTGGAGCAGGTGGCAGAACGTGACCTCTTAATTTCGGCGATTGAGTGCTCACCAAGATTCACGAGGCCATTCACAAAATCGTCTTCCGACTCAAAATCCGAGATGTCGTCGAATGACGGAAGCCCGTTGTGGATTTCAGCACCGAAATCAAATGACTCGACCAATGGGCTCTGCTTGGGGAATGAAGGTGATGATGTCGTCAAAGGCGATAATAATGTGGATGGTTCACCCCTGAATTCCTCAAATGCGGCAGGTGCGGCGCATTCGGGTGCAAGAGTGGGATTCGTTAAACCTCCAACAGTCAGATTTCGGGGATCACAAAAGTCGACGTCTTGTTCCGATGCGACAGATCGTGCATAGGGCGATGGTGAGGGTGAGAGTGATGGGCAAGAGTCTGTGGAAAGGAGGTCGGTGGAAATGCTTGTAGAACTAAGCGAAATGGTTTGTTGTTGATCTGCCTGGGTTTGGGATTGTAGGTACACTGTACCCCATTATAAAATTCCGTTAGCCGCCAAATTCAATTTCACACTCTTAGGTTGCCCCGCCATGCAATTACAAGGGGGATGATTTAGAAATGAGAAAACAAGACCCTCTTCCTTCCCCTTGACCCTGTTCGTAACATGCAAATGCGCTTGATACAAATACGAACTTTTGGATCATGCGAAGAGCGTGGAACGTAGGTTGATTACATAATGGCATAATGAGAAATTGAGGCTTACCAGGCGTCAAGGGAGGGGAGTCGCAGTTCGACCAGTCCAACCCGTCCAGCGGTGTCTCGGGCTTCAACTCGGCCTCAGCCTTCACATTCTCATATCCATCCAGCCCCGAGAACATTGGGTTCAATGGTGTCGCCAGGACGTCGTGCGTATGACTAGGGCTACCCACTGAGCTGCCTGGCGCCGACAACGGTGGCGTGGCTGGGTAGTAAGCCCCGTCATGGTCGCACAACTCGGTCTCGAGCATCAACTTCGGGTGTGCCGGCAGCACTATACTAGTAGGCCGAGTTGCCATCTGAGGCGAAGCTCCTGGTGTCAGCGTGCTAGGAACCGAGGTGAATCCCTTGCTGGGCACCGCGTTCTGTGAGCATGAGGAATTTGGCCTTGAATAGATGGGTGTGGAAGGCACAGTAGGCACAACCGGGAACACATGTTGGAAAGCCGGATGTTGACTAAAGTGGCCGTGTTGTCGGTTCTCGGGATTAGGGTCTGGCGTGTAATAGAAGAAGGGAGTTGGCCCCATGGAGGTCATCATGCTGGCGTCCATCGTTGTGACTTTGAAGTGTTAGTCGTATTCACTTCTCTTCTCCCAGACGAGGGTCACAAACCTACTGCTGACGACGTTCTCGGTTGGTTTTGATAGTCCAGAGATCCGCTGCCTCTCGATCGCTCCTTTTCACTTGTTTATATATTAAGTATACTGTAACTGTACTATACAATGCGTTGGTGGGCTGTTGGCCTAAAGACGGTGGGTCGGTTCTGGACGGCAAGGAGTGGACGGCAGTATTGAGCTCAAGCTTCCAATACTGTCTAGTTATTCAGTGGCTTCGTGTTGTGGGTGCTGTACATAGTCCTCTTCCGTCTCGATCTCAAAGTCTTTGTGTCGAAGGACTGCGTCTTGTCTCCCGTGTAAGTGGCGCGCTGAGGGCACTGGGTGCTTGCTAGTAGTATACAAAAATGAGGGTAAGGGAGCTCGACAAGATCGAATGTTGCGGAGGTAAGCCACGATATTAAACAAGAACCGATAGGTATATAAAGAGAGAACCACTTCCAAGTCAACCGATCAGTCAATCACGAGAGGGAAAAAAACGAACGTGGTGAAGGGACCTTGGAGGATAATGTACACAGAGCCCATAGACAGAACAACGACTGATAAAACCCATCGATAGGCACTGAGACCGCCGAGGGCAGAATGGGGACCCAGAGAGCCCACCCACCATATCCACGCCTGTCTTACTTAGTTAGGAATAGCTGACAAGGGCCTAAAGATGGACCAGGTCGGCCAGGAACAGACGCGGGCGAGACGGCGTGGAACAAGACCCTTGCCCCGGCACGTCTGGGGCAAAGACAGACACATCAGATGGGTGGGTGTGTGGATGTGGGCGCAGCCACTATGCACATTAGGTATGTGGGCAGTTTTCTAAATCGGGAGAAACCCAATGTATTACTGCCAAGATGTACCATGAATGGATAGGTACTTCTCCCACAGATATGAGATAGATACAGTATTGTAGACCCTGGTTGGAATATAGGTATGTGTAGCATTATTCTAGCCTGCATTTATACACTCTATCCAACACTATGCATACCGTCTACGCTCCGGAGGCGTTTTGTTACAAGCTAACGAGTCATCGGCATGCCTACTCGGTCTTGACACAGACGTGCCTGTATTATAATACCAGCATTGTATTAGACACCCTTACATTGGGGTTAGAAGACGTCTTCCGTTGCCCTTTGAGTTACGCAGGGAGGGTGTTCATACATACTGTTCTTCAGTCTACGTTTCGAGCCCTGTACGTTTGTCTGCCTGGGTGCGAAAGCAGATGGATGCCTCTTACTGAGGGTGTCGTTACAACTATATTGTATGTATGCGTCCGTATAGACTGTGTATGTATGTATGTATATAGGTAGGTAGGTGGGTAGACAGACACACGCGCGGTCATGCCAAGTGCAGGATCCCAATACCACCAAGCATAAGATGGCTCGCATAAACGTCGAGCGTTGACCGTATTAGGTAGAATATTCCGTATGGACATGCGAGATTTTGGAGAGATGCAACGTGCGTGCATAAGCCCGTGGACATGATAGGTGGGAGACTGTGGATAGCGCAAGCTGACACTGGCTGACCACGGGCATGATGGACCACATAATTTGCACAAACTCGTTCACTCATTGACGCTTGTGATGGCCTTGTGCGTGGCTGCAACATGGCGCAGCCAGTCACTGACGTTCGTCCAGCCCGCCTAGCCTGCGCTTGTGAAGTGCAGTCTTCAGGTAACTTCTGTGTGGCCGACCAGTCATTTATTTCGTGCGAGCAGGACGCAACATGGAATACAAGGTACGGTGGACTGGCGTTGCGCCTCCTGATCACATTCGCCGCCCTCGCCTGAGGGAGGGAGCGTCGCGTTAAACAGCTTGCGCCAATCCGCGATCCATACTCATGGACAAAGCTGCCATTGGATCATTGCTCTGCCTGAGAAACCAGCCAATTCCTTAGCCGGCTCTGTCATTGGAAGCAAGCGGACGATGATATGCAAAGCATAGACGATCTCATTCTGCCTTACGGCATTGACTCAACAGCTCGACGCCATATCTTCTCGCTCTTGAATCGAGAGTCAACTACCTAAATACAAATGCGTGATATCACATATCAAAATACTCCCAGATTGGAGCCGGAATGTCGGATGCTAAAGCCTGGGCAAAGGATTTGGCTAGGGGCAATGAGCGAGACGAAGATGCTAGCCTGAGAGAACATGGACATAGACAATTGGGGTAAATGGTGCAAGAGCGGATCACAAGAGGCATCACTGACACCGCACAGCTGAGCAATTCCTACCTAGTACGTATTATGATACGGCGCATACATGTAGGTAAGAATGCAATAAATAAAGGAACGGATTACTATGAAATAGATGCTGTGCATCCCACTCGCATCCCATCGAATGGACATGCATTGCAGTATGGTGTTCGTTTTACTAAGCTATTTGGACTGATCGTCTTGGATCCTGGAGATTCCTTCGCAATTGGCCCGTTGTGATGGATATGTGTAAGAATAGCCGTGCAACGAGCTGGAGGGTATCATCATCAGGAAACCTTATAGCTTGAAACATGCTGGACTGGAGGAGAGTTGATTGTGCTGAGGAAGTGCATGACCCCTCCAAGCCAGCAGAACGCACGGTGGGTACGCAGGCACCAGGCATCGCTACGCATTAGCTATCCATACTGAGGAGGGTTTATCGAAGCCATACATAATTGATCAACTCGAAATATAACAAAATCGCCCAGACTGCCAATGGTAGTTACCGCCTTGCATATTAGTTGATACCGAGAGCGCGCTTCTCAAATTGGGTTACGTTGTGGCAGCATCATGTGAGCGCTTGTTGCTGAGCCCGGACTGCCCACGGATCATACGCTTTGTTATTAGCGCTTTGGGGTGTGCTTCCTGTGATAGTGAATTGGGTTGGTGGTGTTTGCTTGCCCCCAAGGACAATAATTTATCGTGCTAACCAGTCAACTGGTCCATGATTTGGGGTGGCCGAAGCGCTATCTCCATAACCAGCAAAAGAATATGGGTCAATCTCAGGTGGCATTACCAAACATTCGCGACTTCTTGCATACATCCTAGACCCAGGCAATGCCGCTTTGTTAAGACAACCTAACCATGCCATCCTACAATTATTCAATCTGATGCGAAATGGTGAGATGCCCTGACAGAGTTGTAAGTCGCAACAGTAAGAATACTACATGGAAGCTGAGTAGATAATTCAGCCCCCCACGGGAGGGGCTTCGATCTCCAGTTATCGACGAACCGGGAACATACTTGTTGCGAAATAAAGATCTTACACACCCCCCAAAAAAGGCAGATCCAACGGTCGAGAAATGCTGAGGACGAGCCATCTTGAAGTGCTACCCTTCCTTCATTTTGCATTTTTCCCCCTTGTCTCCTTGTCTTCACCCTTCCCGCCCTCGGGAGCTTCCTAGCTTCTTATTGGCAGCTGAAAGAGCCGTTGGAAACTCTTCCCTCTCGGCTATCTAAGATCAGTATATGTGACTGGCTTAAGGGCAAAAAACGAGAGGTAAGATGGAAAGTGATCATAAGTCTACCCACTCCGGAAAGCCCAACGACAGCGGCAAGATAATTCATCAAGCTGCGATGCGGTAAGGTGGCAAATCTAGTAAACGTAGCACGAGATGCCACAATATGTACTCAGCGCATGTCGCACCACCTATCGACGGTAGCGGGCGCGATTGGCTTCCGCTGTTGAAAACTCGGGTCCATCTCCTACAGAGTGCCTTTTACTAAGGGTACCTCTAACGTAGTGGCTTATGCGCCTTTTCTTATAGGAAGGGTGCGGATGTAACATCTCGATATCATTCAACCTATTGGCTTCGGTTTTATACAGCAACAGTTTCTGCCCTCATCTGCACGTAATAGGTGCTTGCATGTAGGCTTGACTGCCTATGCTCGATGTTGCTTGCGTATACAGTATCTACCAACTTGAAGCATAGTCGCAGAACGCTCACCGACTTCAGGCTGTTAGTTCTTCATGTTATTCCTGTAGGATCTGTGCGCGTTACCTCTAACCGTATTTAATTGATATGGACATGGGCCCCTTGTGCATAACGACATTCAGTATTATGCGTCAACACCAAGGCACTACTCCAAGCCTTATACATGTGTTTGCACATGCAGTTATGCACCACTATCTGCGTCACCTTCGAATTGCCCAGTCTCTGTGTAGAATTCAGAGTACCGAGGCTCCTAGGGCTAGTTTCATTAATACACCGGAATATATGTGACACCTGGACACCAGGGTTGCATAAACGGAGCTGGTGGGCTGCTCAACTCTTTGCATTATCGTGCCCCATATCGCCCACCTGCGGAGGGATCCCGAAAGGGGCAGCTAACCCAGACATGCCTATCATGTCCAATCGCAGGTCCGAGCTGATCTTTGGCCACGTACAGGCCTAGAGGAGAAAAAGTCCGATGAAGTCTTCTGTTACGAAGTAAACACTGGCTCACGTACTTCGGGCAGGAACCGTACGGATAATATGATCGGAGCCCTCCAAGGCCCGCGTAACATGTCACATGTTAGTCTGAATTCAGATTCAAGCATGACGAACGCTCTTTCACGTTTCCGTATCATCGGCGGTCAATATATTCCCTAGCGGATCTTATTTCACTAATAATTTGCCTCTCTCATGCGAACTCGTTTGACTGATTGGGGAAAATTACGTAGCTAGATTGATGCGCTTTATTACGTTGCATGTGGAGCGATACCAAATGTGCAGACGGAGACCATGTACCCCTTCCATTAAGGTACGAATCCATCTACACAATGCTGCGGCGGGGCTTATGCAGCCTTCCCTATCTTCCGTTCCTTGCATATCAGTATTGTGCCTTCAGTATTCGTCCTGCAGGCACAATGCAGGAACGAAACGCACAAAACTTACATATATGGGGCCAGATATACAGAGCACACGCGTATTCCCCACGCCGGAAAAGACCCCTTCCCCACTTCCACAAGCCCAAACATTCGTCCCGGTGAAGAAAGCATCAGAAACGCCACACACTGAAGCCTACCCATCCCGATTATTCGGCCCGTAAGTAGTCGGATTGGTCTCATACATGAGTGGTACAGAGGCGGTTCGATATCATTCGTATCGAACCCTGAAGCAATGCTCACGATGTTTCGGTCCCATTTATCCGGATGAAACCAGTAGAACTCAAGCATCCTAGAATTGGTACCTATTCTATGTACATACCGACCAGGCCCGAGTGCTCTTGCCAATTACACGACATTAGTCAGATGATATACCATCTCCAAGGCCTATTGGCACGTGCAGACTATACTGTCTACTGTACCTAGATTATAGGCCCATAGTAGGTAGGTCTAGGTCGTACACAGTAGTGAGTATGCTAAACTCGTCGGCTTTATTAGCGGCGGGCCTTTTCTTATACTACTACTAATTACTTGATCAGTGCACGTTCTAGCTTTTACGGCACTCTTCCGCGTTATAAGGGACCTGGTTTAGCAGCAAGTCCAGGCTCATTAGTGCGCTTGGTCAAGTTTGCACTGGTGTATCTACTATCCGATGAGTCTTGACGACGATGGGCTGATAGTGGTGATAGTATGGCCCTCTTGAGCTCGATGATGTTCGGCCACATGGAGACTAGTCGTGTCTTCAGGGTGGTTTGACATCTCCGTCTTCCACTACACCACTTGGGGAAGTAGCCAAGGTAGTAGTAGTGACGCGGATTGGACGGTAATCCCACCATTCTCCCAGGTACCTAGATTTAATGCAGAAAGAGGTGCTGTGTGGGGGTATGGCGATTATGTTGTCCCACGACCTGCCACTGAAAGCCGCCATGCCAGCGATAATACCTACTCCTATCATACGACCTCGGGACTCGCCAGTGGCCGTCATCTGTCAGTTTTTACGAGGGTGGAGCGGGTGAATCAAATCATAGCGCTTTCTTTTGCCTTTCGTCAAACTTTCAACGGGCAAAGGATCAATTGTAAAATGCTCTCTCATTGATGCCTCAGTTCCACACCTCTTCTGGGTCCGCGGAGACTCCTCTCCTTCTGTGGCTTCGACAGCAGTCTACCGATTCCCATAAACTGGACATTGGTATCTACCCCCGGCCTTCTTGCCAAGTAGACCCTTACCTTTAACACAGTGGGCCCAGCATGGAATCTCCATGTACCCTAGGTAGTCAAGCTACCGCGGATATACACCCGTGGGCTGATCGGCGACAAGGGTCTTATTGAGGCAAGTTCGCTTCCATAGAACAATCCCCAGATTTCCAAGAATAATGGTATCAGAGAAGGCCTTGAAGTTTCGAGCCATTATGTAACGACTACTGCAGAGCTACCGAGAGCCTCATCAAGTCGGGCCTATATAAAACTTCCAAGGAGTATTCTAAGTTAGTCGCCTCCACCGGGTCCGCTATAGAGCCAGGCAAATTCCCATAAATTTTGTATGGGAATAATCAGGCTTTAATAGTTCTGCCAGTTTCGGCCTTTATCGCAAAGAAACAAAGATCGATCTTGGCCGAAGCGGCCAATTGTATACTCCATACAATTCCCAGAGGAGCCTACCCTTTAGCCTCCTCATACGGCATATAATGGACCAGTGGAGTTACCTAACAAAGAACACCCTGGGAGTTATGCTTATCGCCCCCCAACTTCGACTGACCTATAGACACGGACAAATTGGCAAAAATAGCCCATGCGGCATGCTCTTAAACTGAAAATCGGGGTTTTGCTGGAACACGATCCGTACCGAGCTCTCTTATGGTCGCTATAAACACCAGCAAAATTTGCCTAAGGACCTTAGTATCCTTTGCTAACCGTCGCCTGGAACTGGCACTAGCACTAGAGTAGCAAAGTTGTTTCATTTCTCGCTTTAAGCCGGCCGCTGTCTCCCTAATATCACTCGCCATTGCTGCAACTTCCGGACAGGTTCTCACTGTAACATACATATTTGCGAGGCCGCTGGATGGAGGGCTAACCACCTCGGCACACAGTAGGCATTTAACGTTCTAGAAGCCATCGGTTCTAAACCGTGGTGGTTCGCGGCCAGGGACCTTGCTTCATTTCACGGTTCCTGGCTTCCCCGTTGAAAAGGCCCATTCAAATAAATACGTTTACTAGGGAGCCCAGTCATTTCTGGCCAATTGGCGCCTTGCCGGAGCCTTCTCGAAGCATTCGTAGGTCGGAAATTTCCCAAAAGTTCAATACTACTCGCAATTAACGAACCGTGTTATAGGGTCAAACCATGACAAGCCCAGCCCTCGCCAGCCTTGCCAACTGTTCTATCCTGACACAGTATACAGATATCCTCGCATATCAGCATGAAAAGGGCCGCAAACGCAATTGCCACCCACTCGCTTCTGTTCCTGTACACACATGGATCATAAGTACATAGTGCGACGTCTCTCCACCATTTGGGTTCCGAGTCCGGAGTCTTGGAGATCCTGACGCTACGGTGCGGCATTTCCAAGAGAGGCCGAGGAACAAGGGCAGACCCTGTCTCAATTAGCCATCGGCGTTGACAAGCTTTAACAGCATTTGCACATGGGCGGCCAAATCGATAGCACATCGACCTCGTAGTGGCTCGACAACCAAAAGGAGGAAGCCGCAAACGAATATTAAAACACTGAGAGAATAAATGAGAGAAACCACCCCTCCCAGATTGGCCGGCACACATGCTTTCCGTACGAACCTTGAAGATTAGCACGCCTTGTCTTGACCGGTCCACCGTCCGTATGCTTCTTGCAGAGGCATTCAAGAAGATCTTATGCAGTTACACTTCTCTAGTCAAGTAGGTGATGAACGACCAGGCCGGTAGTAAGAGGGAGATCGCCATTGCTTCACTAGCCTACAATAGGTTATAGCATATGGAGGGAGGTGGGAAGAGAGTCCCCAGATCTGTCAAAGCTACCTATGTCCTTATTTACCCTTGCTACTTATCGAGATACACGGACGCCGGTGTCGCTGTCGTCTGTCCGCATTAGGTACTCATCACAAACTATATCGGTATGGGCAGAAGCTGTCGTTAGATAAGCGGAGCCAAAACCGAAAGCTACAGTAAAATCTTCTCGAGTCAAGGCTGTTGGGGTCGATTGCGTATTCAATGCAGCATCCTACGTATGTATGCGGGTTCATGTCAAGCCCACCGACTTCGTGCATGAAGTTACTCCCTAGTAAGTAGTTACATCAATACATTCGAACCTACATATATAGCGCCGGCGCTGCAGGTACGAAGTAGCAATCACCCTACCCCACGAGATTCCACGGAATCCCGCCCGACCCCTACTAGCTAAAAGTTGGGCTTACCCGGCGTCTGCCATTTGGACATTTTCCGGTTCCTACTGAAGCACAAATATGGTAACGCGATTGCGTGGTCTTCCCAATCTCGCCTTTTCCATACATGGCCGCTCTTCTCACCGTGCATGAACACTCCCCCCACAACTCCCTTTCTAGAACGGGGCAAACGGGGCGAACGACACGATCATAGGGAGCAATGCAATGCAGCCAACAGTCGGTGATGTCTGCTAATCCTTGTCCATTGCGGGTTTGTGGGTGTGGCTCGACACCGCCAGAGTGGGCAGAGCAACTGTTTTGCGGATAGAGCCTTCGGTCTCAGCCGTTGCCGCATGCCAATGTTTCAGGTCCACTGGATTCAAATAACGTTGGCGACTATGCCTACGGACAGTCCGAGTAGCAAGATATTCATTCGACTCCATCTGCTCTCAAGGCATCAGACCAGAGTATTCATCCGGCAACATGGATCATCTGCTCGTTTTGCTATACATATTCTATGTCTGCCCTGGCCGTTAGTGTCCTCCTCACCTGATACCCGTGGACGCTGTTGGGGAATTTGCCGGTCAAATCAGCTCTTCCATATCCACTAGGCGATACGGGAGGATGTTGCCGATGTGCACTACGCAGTAGTTTCTGTGTCCCTCCCGACTACATGACTTACTGCCAGTCTCAGGCCTAGGAACGTCCAAATATTATCTCATTTTGCTACACGCGCGCATTACTCGCCGCTTGCGAATAAGGCTCACCAAATACAATTTATTCAAGTGCAGACCCCCAGGCAGAGCAACAACCCGTTCTCTTCTGGGACAGAGCTGATATCTGTCGGAGTTCCCAGTGCAGGCCCCTCAAATGGTCTACTTTGCCAAGTCTGCCTCCCTCCGTACGCAACTCCGTCCCCCACCCCGCGGGATCTTGTCTCGGACCCAGGATGACTCGGGTCGCTGTCCAACTGCAGTTTACAAGCCCTATCCCAGTTACAATCTGGGATTTACCATCCGGCGGATCCTGTAACACCTAGACTACAATCGGGCCAGAGCGGTCAGGGAGTTGCCTTTCCCAGCGACCAACTTCTTGCCGCTTTACTCTTACAACCCTGGATGCAACTTATGTTTCTTCGCTCCGTTGGCCGTAAGACGTGAGGATATCACACGGGCCAGTTGCACTTACTACTAACATATAAACAAGTTCTTGCGTCTCGTTGACGGTCTTGCAACACCTACCGCAGATACAGCTTGGAGACGTTACGAACCCAACCATACGTGTGGTTGGACATCTATGGAAGTGGCGTGTATGGCACCCAGCTTGGCCCGGGGTGTAGTAGTTGTAAGACCTAAGTAGAAAGAGCCCTCGAAGACGGCAATCCTAGCTTACCTTTCGGTCCGCCATGCCAGGCACGTGCCAGCAGCACAGCTTGGGACTTCTTGAATGAGGGCCTCTTCAAATAACCGTGGATTGCGTACGTCGTCTGACTTGTAACGCACTAGTTTCAACGCAGAATCCGCAGCATAAACGAGGGCCAATTCCCCTCTAGCCGAACTCTGCTAGTGGCACATATGCTGTTGCATGCCACTGGCGCATGGGAGCATGCAAAAGGCGTTACCGGTATAAAAAAATTTTTTTAAAAAAAGATGGAGGTCCAATCGGCCCTGGGGGCAGCACCAGCTGAGTCGCTGAGTCGCGCGAGCTCCGCAGTTGTTCTTGCATTGCATATGCACGTTCTCAAGTCAAAGCAGCGGGCGGGGTTACCGACGCCGCTGCACCAGCGAGCGGCCGGGAGGCCTTCACGACACTCTGTTTCAGGCCCATCACAGGCCTCTGAAGGACACCCGCGGGGATAGGGCACTGTTGCGGCTCTATTGCAGCACTTGAGATATGATATAGCGTGATATGTATAGTATGTGGCTCGGGAGGCCTTTCATCTTGAGATCACGGAGACGACTAGTGGTATTCTCTATACTCACCACAGCCTACCGTCTGTTACGCGACCCTCCATCCGCTCAAAGTCGCTTCTTACGAGCACTCTGGCAAGGTGTGTTTCGGCGTGCAATCCAAGCCACTCGCCCATGCTGTTGGTTGGAATAGAGTCCGGGGGTTTTTTATTATTTAACGACTGTAGTCTTCGATTATCGAGGGTGTCTTGACGCTTCGCCTCGTGATTTGTCACTTGTCGTATTCCTGTGTCGGGACTACGATAGCATACTGGCGGAATCTCTTGTGCACTCTGTCAAGATTTACGAGTCGAAGTTGACAGTTAGATGTAATATTGGTTCTAGGAGCAGTCGGTTCTATGAAACTCCTGTGGCGAATAGGCACCATCCGTTACTTGCCTCCATGACACCTATATCCAGTCCATGGAAGAGGGTGAGCGTTCCAGATGCCTGCTGCAACGACCCCAAGATAGAGCGATATAAATTATTTTCGTGGGAATATGTGTCGTCTGCCAATGTCGCGCTTAGTGCACTCTGCTCGCCGTATATGGTACCATTGAAAAGAGGAGGGTACCACAAGATAATCAAGAGCCGCATGGTTGACATATAATCAGACTCCGTTCCCCATGTGGCAAATGCTCTCTACAATCGGCGTTTCGTAGATTACCCTGGCCTGAATCCTGTCTTGATTCGTCTAGCGGAGTTAGTGTATTTAATTTGTCTAGACATGTCAGGCGTCGTTTGATCCCAGTTCTCTACGGCTATTATATGTGATAGTTCAGACTGCGCGTAGCATTAGGAAGCAGAGTCGACTTGGCTTGCCGGTTGGAATCTCCGACATCCCTGAAAGGCATCCCCGTGAGAGCAGAACCCCCACCTCGAAACTTGCTATTCTATTACTATAGTTAATCGCGGAGCTAATCCCATCAGAGGAGTTCTCTAGGCACGGCCCCGAATATATCTGTCTCCTGCCCTGCCAGGGAGACACCTTGCATTGGCCTAGTACGGGAGCCGCAAAAATACTAGGGTTCCGTGAGTTTAAGCCTTCCACGGATCTAGGCCCTCCCGCTGGACGCTATGTCAAGTGCCCCGTTTCGACGTCGATGCGAGGCAAGCTATTAAATACAAACCAACCTTAACACGCATACCGGGATTGATGCATGTAATAACTGGTTAGGTGTTAATAACAAGTAGTTACATCTTTATAAATATGTAGATAGTGATAGCCGCTAGGCCGAGGCTAGTTTGCTGTTAGTGACTTTGTCTGTAGTGTAGCTACACCACCACCACCACCACCACAGCAGCAACAATAAGGACGATGACGATGACGACAACAACAATAACAACGGCGGGTAAGTAGGCCAAACTATGTTTGAAGATATTCTCTGAAATTCACGGAGGAATATCATGTAGTAAAGGGGGGAGCACGCTCCTCCATCTAGCTGTTGGATGACTTATGAGCACTGAGGTGGCAGGTTGGGCTTTGACACAATACAAAGCACCTGGCCTCGGTATTATAAGAAGAGAATGTATAATCCCGGCAAGAATCTAAGTGTGGTAGAGAGCTGTAGTTCTCAGACTGTATCTCATGGCGAAGGCCGCCCTCCATTGACCGACTTAGGGGTTGTGAGCTGATGCCCTGATTGACCCAAGGAGACGGAAAATTCGCGAGATACCGTCCAATATCCGGGTTCCAGCAGGTTCACGTATCGTATTCCTGTCCTCTGATTAAACACATGTTAAGAGGCGTCGCATGCTTGGAATGCCTATCGAATTGGTGAGATCTTCCCACGTAGCCCACGATATCTGCACTCGTCCGTAGTACTGATTTCAACAGTGCCAGAGTATCATGGATTTCATATTTTGTTCTTTCTTCGCTCTACAGTGTAGGGGACTTTGGGGCTATTATATAGCATCTGCCCTGTTGTTCTGTTCCCCCTCAAGTTGTAGCCCGCTCGGGGAAGCCATAGTAGGCCGAATTGCGCAAGTATCCGTCGTCATGTCGCAAGACAAGCTACGTGATGTCCGATTCCCGACATGTATATCATCTCTTCGCCACGCTTTGTCATGAACAAATCAAGGAGATTAACATTTATATCACTATTTGCAAACTACAGGTCCAAAATAGCACTTATCTAAGACGATCTTAACATGCAATCCAAACACACCCATGGCAGGCCAGCCAGGTAACTGGAGCATCTTGAGTTGTGCTCTGAGATACGTGGGAATGTGTCAGGGGGGATTCACCACTCAGCCGTTCTGGATCGCGGTACCCCGCTATCCTAAATTTATCAAACAGTTCGTTAACTAGAATACGAACAGTAGTGCCAACTGGAGATGATGATCATAAGATGAAGAGTTTACACATAACGAAAACACAGAGACGCAAGACAGAGCAAGAAATCGACTGCGGTATCTTACATTCTCAAGCCTCCCTTATCATGTTCCTCTCATGTGTCCAAGGGGCGGA
Source organism: Monosporascus cannonballus (assembly GCA_004154925.1). Lineage (NCBI taxonomy): Eukaryota > Fungi > Ascomycota > Sordariomycetes > Xylariales > Monosporascus > Monosporascus cannonballus. The sequence continues at coordinate 235,659 of QJNS01000043.1, forward strand.
GGCTAGGCTAGAATTGGCCTTCGGACCAGGTGAAGGCTTCTGTCTGGGTTGGGCTACGCTGAATTGAAGGCTCAAGCTCGCGAAAATCCCCGTATGACCACACTCCGTGTTAAAGGACATGCCAGCGAAGCTTAGAGCCTACTTAAATATTCCATGAGAGCTAAGAGGAATGAGCAGAGGAACAAAGGGGTAATCTACTGCCCGGCCCTCAAACCTAAATACGGTTCACATGGCGAGTATTGAGATTGAGGACATCGTATTTCAAAAGCTACGAGAAATTATTGCCGATTTCTAGTTACTGCCATGCAGAATTCTGCCGTGAAGCGCAGAGAGAGTTGCAATGCCGCATGCCTCTTTGCAAACCAGGTATCATCCCCCCCGAGACCATGTCAGGATTATCAACATGCCCATTGAATCCGCATACGCTCGCAGGGGCATGAAATATGACTTCCTCCACCTACTTACTGACGGCAGCGGTGACGCAAGAGCCCATGTCAATGTCATGGAGGATACTCTGTCATGATCATAGATATATGGATAGCATCGGCAACTCTCAACGTGATACTGCAGCTAAATTTATAGTCACCCAACTTCTTTACTCGCTCACGGACGGGCTATTACTCTATGCATCATGCCCCCGAGGATTGGTAGATTCTTACGTGTAAGGCACGCTCCTTGGTCTCGTTCGGGTGGGGTAATGCACTGTCGTCACTTAACACTCCTCATGATGTTACACGCCACGAGCTTTTTCCGGGTCACCCATTACTCGGGATACCAAGCTGACTGCGTTGACTGAAAACACGATGGAAGCGGTTTTAGGGCTCAAGTATGGTCATCAAGGGAGCCATTAGTTACCTCAACTGAATAGGACGAACCTGTGCCAATCGAAAGACTTCGTTTATAATTAAATGTCCCATAAACGTCGACGCCGAATTGAGTACAGCTGGTAGGGTTCAAGTCGCCATCTTCCCGCTCGTTTACCCCTTCTAATAACTGCGAAATGAAATATAGAGACCGGACAAGGCCATACTATGGCGGTAACCATTGTGTGTGATATACGTGATCAAGAAGAGGCTGTCGAGTCAATACAAGGTAGATAAAAGCCACCAGCTGGGGACACTCGACATTGGGCTCACCGACTGGCGTAGAGGAATTACCCTATTGGACGGAGCTGCAAACTGCGGGGTTGGGAGGCGGTTTCAAGTTGCATGTCCCCCCACCTGGTCACATCACGGGGCCTTGATGCCGAAGCATCGATTACATAACTCTTCTCCAGACATCCAGCTGATGGCATATTTTTCTCTGCATATACCTATGCACTGCTCTCCATATTGCACCATTCAAGGGCGCCAAGGCAAATGATGCTCGGCGGAATGACAGCGCCTAGCCTTTACAAAAATGTTTGCCGCAGAACTCCTGGAGCTTCCAGGACGGCAGCTCATCGCTTATGCAGAGCCCATATTTTCCCACTGTAACTAGGTATTCTGCGCCTTGTAGTTCCTACCGCGACGGTGCAGATATTCCTCCCTTTCTTTTCAGTTGTCCTCTCCGGCTTGCAACGTTAGGGGGGCAATTCATGTTCAATCCACGAGGCTTCCTGACGGCTTTTGGCTCCTTATCAGTTCTCATTGGGCAATCGCCGCGCAAAGGCCCACCTTTCTTTTTAGGACGATCGGTTACGTCACAGTCTCAGGCCTGTGTGCTTCGGCATACTGGGGAATAAGGTTGCTGCAACCTCTACTGAAGTTCGGGAGAAACTTTGGAGGGAAGTCCGAACAGACGTTTCCACAGGAGCACTACTACACCCTAGGCTCACGGTACTGGCTGGGTGTGACCGAGTGTGACCGAAAATGTCCCTCCACCGCGTAGGATCTCTAGAGACCTTTCTTAGTGTCCCGTCCGAGGGGCAACGGTCTCGACGAGGCTCTGTGTCTTCGGTTGCCACGTCGATCCAGGCACGCAAGCTCACCTTCAATCCTCTACCCGAATCGTGGAATCCCGCAATCCCAGAGAATGTAGATCATCCTGGCCAACCTGTTGGTGCCTTTGAGGTGACCCAGTGGAAACGCATACGTGAGTTCTTGAGGCGCATTTCAGGACGCCGTAAATTCCTGGCTGACGTGTTTTATAGTGCAGGTGTCTGTCACCGTCTTTTACTGTCTTTTCGCGGCAGGTGTCGTATTCGGCTATGCCGCCCTGAAGCCAGTTCTTAAAAACGAGGGGGCATATCATGATGTTTGCCATGGCGAGTATACGTGTACCGAGATGTATCTTGATCTCATGTTCACCGTCGCAGCTGTTGCTACCAACGTCGCTGCTCTCCCCATCGGAGCAATCCTAGACCATTTGGGTCCTCGGGTCTGTGGGATCTTCGGCGCTACCTTTCTCGGTATAGGCGCTCTCTTGATGTCCTTTGCCCAAGAAATGCCATTCGACGGCTTCCTTGTGGGCTATCTATTCCTTGCGCTCGGCGGCCCCTTCACCTATATATCCTCATTCCATCTTTCGAACGCCTTCCCGCGAAGGTCTGGGTTGATACTGGCCCTCCTTACGGGCGCCTTCGATTCCTCGAGCGCCCTCTTCCTCATCTACCGTATCATTTACGAGAAAACCGGAGGCTCTTTCGGTCATCGTCGATTCTTCATGGTCTATCTTGTCGTTCCCGCTACTATTCTCATATTTCAGTTCACTATTTTACCCAAGCACTCGTACAAAACCGTCGGCGAGCTGATGGAAACGATCGAAGACCCGAGTCTTAGCGGTTCTTCCCAGTCATCAGGCGCAGGAGATGACCAGATTGATGAGCAGACGGCTCTGTTGCGGGAAGAACAGCGGGAACACCGTGAAAACGTGGCGCATGAGATCGAGGACCTACTTGGCGTTGGCGAGGTGGACAAGCAAATGCGTCACGAAGAAGCGACGAATGAGCGAAGCGGCGTCTGGGGTGTGATGCATAACCGTCCAGCGTTGCAACAGATACGTTCACCGTGGTTCGTGTTGATATGCTTGTTTGTAAGTCTCCTTTGGACCCCGGGATATCCTCTCTGGTTTCCTTTCAGTGTTCGAGAGCACCGAGCTAGGCATGTCAGACTTTCGCCTTGATGTATGTGTTTAGCTGACCTCACACTGTCACAGACAGTAGTGCAAATGACACGAATCAACTACTTCGTAGCGACAATACGTCCACAATACGAGGCGCTGTTCGGTTCCAAATCGCAGGCTGTTCAGATTAACAACTTCTTCGACATAGCATTGCCGGTAGGAGGCATCCTCTCTATCCCGTTTATCGGGGTCATCCTCGATCATACGAGCACAGTCGTAGTCCTTGCAACCCTCGTTACGGTTGCGACAACCATTGGCGTCCTCGGTGTACTGCCCTATATGTGGGCCGCATACGCAAACGTCTGTCTCTTCGTCCTATATCGTCCCTTTTACTACACTGCTGTTAGCGACTACAGCGCAAAGGTCTTCGGTTTTGAGACCTTCGGCACCGTTTACGGAACGATCATCTGCCTCGCCGGTCTACTAAACTTTAGCCAAAGCGGATTGGACTATCTGTTCCACGAAACGTTCCAGGGCGATCCGGTGCCGGTCAACGTGATCTTACTCTCCATTGGGCTCGTAATTGGCATTGCCTTGGTAGGTTATGTCGGCATAAATGGTAGACTGTTCAAGAAGAAAGGAGATGCTAGGTATGCGAATGCCGTGGCCGAATATTAACGCTCTACCCTGGCAGCCCCATGGCAAGACCTGTTTTAGCAAAATAGCCTAGTAAATCATATTATCCCTGGAGCACCTCTGCATCGCTTGAGAGTATTATTCTCCTCGTGCAAATATCGTACAGTACGTAAGCCACTCTTGATGCTTATCTGTATGGCGATATCCGGCTGATCTAACGATGGCTTTCCTTTCCATGCTCTACCTCGAAGGGACATCATTTACATTCAGCTCGTTCAAGAACGTTATCCATAAATTAAAGGATATCTAAAGTATATGCACACATATTCTTATTGCAAACGTCGGTGCGTCATTCCATAACCCGCACCGGGCAGCACAACATCTCATGTTTATTCATCGTCACATCATCGCCTCATCGTCATCGTCTTTCGTCGTCCTCATCATCATCATAACCACCACATCATCAAACAGTAACCACCTTCTCCCCGTGGGCGGAGCACGACTTCTCGACGGACGCGAGCTCGGCGGCGCGCTTCCAGCGGTCGAACTGGCGGCCGATCCTGCTGCGGTGGCGCGGGTTGACGGTGGAGCTGGCGCGGCGCGGCAGCCCCTCGAGCGAGTCGAGGGCCAGCTGGGCGGCGACGGCGCCGGCGGCGCGCGCGTTGGCCGTCAGCGCGTCCGGGTCGATGTTGTCGGTGGTGTCGCACGCGAGGTGATAGCAGGGGTCTGTAGGCGCTCCAGCGCCGGTGAAAAGACCCGACGACGGGATCCCCAGTTCGAGGAACCCCACGTAGTCGCTCGACGTGCCGAAGGGGGCGTAGTAGGCCGGGTAGCCCCGCGAGGTCAGGTGGTCGTGCAGCCGCCGCGCGCCGAAGGAGTCGGCCGGGTTGTCGCCCTCGTACACGGCGAACACCGGGTAGGGCGACCCGATCATGTCGTAGTTGAAGTAGAAGCGGATGCGGTCGGCCTCGGCGGGCGGCAGGTTCGACGTGTAGTGCAGCGAGCCGACGAGGCCGCTCTCCTCGGCGCCCCACCACGCGAACCGCACCCGGTTGCGAATCCCGTCGTACCGGCGGAGCGCCGTCGCGATCTCGAGCAGCGCCGAGGAGCCCGAGCCGTCGTCGTTGACGCCGGGCCCCGCCTGCACCGAGTCGAGGTGCGCGCCCAGCACCACGACATTGTCCGGGTCGCCCTCCTTGGTCTCCGCGAACACGTTCCACGTCTCGCGCACCTCGAACACCGCGTCCACCGTCAGGTTGACGACGACCTCCTCGTCCGCCGCGAGCCGCTCCTTCCAGGCCTCGCCCACCTCTTTCCGGATCGTGCCGACGGGGGCCACCTGCCCGATGCTCTCGGCGCCCAGGGTCGCCTGCACCGGCCGGCCCTCCACGTTGTTGTACAGGATGACGGCGAGGGCGCCGTGCGCCTTCGCCAGCCTGAGCTTGTCCGCGATGGCGCACGACCCGCGCTTGACGAGCGCAATCCTGCCCGTCGCGTCGATGCCGTCCCACTGGTCTTCAAAGCAGCCGGAGCCTGTGTGTGTGACGGGAATGGGCAATTAGCGATCTCGGACGCCGCCGTGCTGTGCTGCGGGGAAAAAGGGTCAGAGGAGGACGGGGGGTAGCATAACTCACCTCTCTCGTCGTCGACGGGTGTGTCGATCAGCGGTGCGGTTATGCCGTCCGGGAGGGGCGTGCCGGGGTTGTAGATGAGGGCCACGACCTCGACGTCCTCGCCGTCCGGGCCCGTCACGGAGATGGAGCGGACCTGGTTGAACGTGTGGTTGAAGGGCTGCACCCAGCTCGTGAACTTATGGAAGTCCGGCCTCCGCAGGCGCTCCAGGACGTAGTCCACCGATGCCTTGTAGCCCGGAAGGCCGAAGGCTCGGTTTCCCCCGTTGCGGTCGGCGATGTAGTTGAAGTTCCACAAGTTGCGCTGCAGCCTGGGAGATTTGGCTCTCGTGTCAGAGGGATCGTTCCTAGCTCGGGGTTTCACGCAAGGGGGGATCAACTCACTCCTCGGTGGCAATGTCCGCCTCAATCTTCTCCGGCGTCAAGAGATCGGTGGCGAGACCCCGCGACGCGAGGAAGCTCGCGAGCGCGAAGGCCACTGTAGGCTTCATAGTGATATGAGTTATCTAAGACGAATCCAAGATATGCCTCAAGATTCCGAGGTGAAGCAGGCGGGAAAGAACCAACCCAAGACAGTCCATGATCTGCAATTTATACGCAGTGGGCGGCCCGCAGGTCGAATACGACGCAATAGCCTCGGCCCGTGACAAGGCGAGTCGATTGCTGGCCCTCTCTTTTGGGGCCTTTGCGCGATGGAAATGCTTCGTACCCGGCATGTTTACTGCCTTGTCATTCGCGAGCTGCAGCTCCCCGCGCTGTAGGGACCACATTAGCCAAGCCAGCCTGGACGGCGGCCGTGATAACTAACTTGTCTTGGAGGCCGGTCTGGCTCGCCTCCCCGCGGGTCAACGGGCATTCGACCCCAACGGAGCGGCGGGCAGATAAGCTTTATTGGGAAGGTGTTTGGGCAGAGAGGGTTCCGAGACCAGGGTTCGGCTTATAGATCCGACCGGGATCACGCGACAGCGTCCATTCCCCAGCTATTACCATGAAGTGCTTAAGAATCTGATCCTTTGTAGTTAAATAATTTGATGTGGTGACGACCCCGGGGGACGGTCAACAAAGTGTACGAAATAGACCTACACTGTGGATCTGTGAAGGATACAGAAAATAAACGCCCGATTCTTCACACTACTCCTTGCCTGACCCATTTATTTACTGGTCTTGGTAACCTACTGCAAAGGTAGTCACGGTGGAAAAACAGTTGAACGTGATTCAGCTCCTGAATGCCGTAATCTGGTTCATGGCGGTTGATTGCTATTCGCCAATCGAGCAACCGACCCCGACCGACTCACTGCGAGGGCGAACATCTGGGTAACATTGCATAACACGCATGCAGCCATGTAGCTGTAAGAAACTGGCGTGGCAGTGCATATCTCCAACTGAAGGTTGACAAACGAGACATGGAACCTTTATGCAGCGCCCATGCTGCGCATGGCTATATTATATAGGCATAATTGTTCATGACTATTGCTCACTTCCGTCCATCCTCCTAACCGAAGCGTAAAGTCCAAGGCGGTCGATAATTGTTTGGGTGCATGGAATGGACGACGTTTTGCCTCTCCGAACGATAACTGAGCTCTGGAAGCTCTTGCGAGACCCGAGCGGCAGGCGTAAACATGGGGCGAAGGGGGAAAAGAAGGTGGGGGTTTGCGTTGATCTTTGAATAATTGAAAGACCACAATAATGGACGCCTGGGGCTTAAATTGGGCTAATAGAATGTCCTGTGAATATACTGAAGTAGACGCGTATATATACACCCTTTCCCAATCCGTAACATTACAAAGCAGCGGCTAGTGCAGCCCCAGCGGCCGCGAACCACGCAACCTGAACGCCCATCGTCGGCATCGCCGCGCTGTCCGGACTCGGGGTCGAAGAAGATCCAGCGGCCTCCGTCGCAGGAGTCGATCCCTCGCCGCCATCGTCCGATATGGTTGTAGGCGCGCCGGTCGTTCCGGTGGTCGAGGACTCATCAGCGGTAGTAGGGGTGGCGGTGGCCGCCGTGGCACTGCCCGTTATGGCGCCGGGACCCTGGGGCCCGCTGGCCGTGTAGTACAAGCTGACGGCGGTGTCGCTGGGCGCCGCGTCGCTGGTGCTCGTGGCGCCAGTGGTCGGAAAAGGGACGCCGGCCTGGGCGCTCGTGAAGAGAGCCTGCCAGGGCGCGGCGGGCGCGGGCGTGGCTGCGCACAGCATCTCGCTGGCACTGGTCATGACGGAGGCGTAGTAGGCGAAATCGCGATCGGAGCGGGCGCCGTGCAGGCGCAGGCAGCGCAGGCAGCCGGCCCACTGGGCGAAGAGTCCCCCGCCGCACATGCACTGAGCGTGTGCCTCGAGCGCCAGCGGAGACGTGCCGTTCGGCGCGCATGCTCCCTCGATGTTCTGCACCGCGATGCATGGTGGCAGCGGCCTGGAGCCGTCCGACACCCCCGGCGAGCACACCGAGTTGATATATTGGTCCTGATCGCTGCCGCCGCCATTCTTGTCATTGTTATCGTTGCTGCTGTCGTTGTCCTGTCGTGATTCGACCAGCAGAGAAGAACCGAGCGCGGGACCCGCCGCCGCGAGGACGACGGAAAAGAAAACTGGCAGTGCGCTACGCTTCATCTTGTCTTTGGTGAGAAGCTGGGATGGGAAATGTGAGTTCGCCGGAAAGCGGCTGAAACTAAGCAGTGAATCTCGGTCAAGCACTATGTTGGGGTTGAGAGGGACGACGAAGAGGGCAACCTGACCGGGCCAAGAATAGGCTGGGAAATTCACGACATTTTGTATAACCGGAAGGAATGGAACGAGGGGATAACGTTGCAAGTGTTATGGCATGGCCGCTCCACTGCCCTAACCAAAACAAGAGAGAACCCGCAGGCATAACTCGCGATACTTGCCTAGATTAATCTGATTGATGGGTGGCCTAGCCTGAATCGTGTGCTGGAAGCGCCTGACGCATGTTGGTGTGCGGCGCGACTTTGGAAGCGATGAGAAGAGCGTGGTGCCCTGGCAAGGGTATTAACCACTCCTCAGGGACGCCATGTAACCTAACACTAGCACTGAAAAATCGCGAACGTGTGATTCAGGCAAATTTCGATCGGTCCAAGCTGGGGCATCCTTATGAAGCGACGGCAGCTTAGAATTTCTGGCAGAGAGGTATATCGCCTTTCGTGATCTCCTCAATAAAAGCAGGGTCTGGGTTGAAGATCATAACGTGGAAATGCTCAACTGCTTGGACCGACTTCAGCGATTTCCAGTTCTTAAACCAGATGAACTGCTCCCGTTAGTGAAAATGAAAACTTTGTATTCGTGCTGTGCTATTTACCTGCTCCCTGGGCATTATACTCTCGAACTTCTGCTGCACCCACGCCTCGATCTCCCCTCTGGCCTTGTCCGTCAGATCGGTGGTGATCGGATTATCTTCTAGATCGAACTTGGTCCATATGACAAGGTGAACTATCCGCTTGTCGATGCCGTAAGGCCAGTCGTTCCGGAGGATCTTGATGTCTTCCTCAAATTCGAAGGGCTTCCCCTTGGGCACCACAGGCATCTCCCACTGAAGTCGCTGCGTCAGGACGAAGTTCATAACGCTGCCATACTCTTGCCGCAGCCTCCAGGTGTAGGCCAGATACCGTCGGAGCTCGGACGGAACTCTCTGGAAGAGGTCGAGCCGGTTGTCTTGAACCAGCTTCTGAACTTCTTCCCATGTTGCGGCACGGTACTGCGAGTCTGGCGTGCTGATGATCCCAACGTCCTTGACGCTCAGATTGCGCAGAAACTCTGGGCATTCGTTCGTCCTCTCCTCATCTGGGACGTTGACCTGCCAGTAAGGCACAGTGTCTATGCTCCCCATTTTATGTGCCCGCTGAGGTCTACTCTGTTTGGAAGGCGAAGGCTTCGCGGTGGTTGAAGTGATAGTCGTTTCAAGCCAGATTCAGCCTCTTGATCCCGTTAGGGGAATGCGAACTTTCGAGAGCTCAAGTGTGCATCTCCTCTGACACCCAAATTGCTAGAGATAGATTTCGAAAAGATCTAAGGAAGGCTTGGCATCACTCATACAATGGGTGAGCCATCTGCCCGATACCGCCTCGAATAATGTGGTTCCAATGGACCAATCGAGTGGCTGGGCTCGCCTCGACGGCTTTTACGATGCACCAGGTATCGGCCAATCTAATGACCCCAGATTCACTGTTTGAAGCAAACGGCAAGAATGACTTCGGCGTTTGGTTTATGTCAGGTCCGAGCTTGAACATTATGGAGCCAGGGAATTCGCGTGGCTGACCGTTCACTTGCATCCTGACCCCACGTGCAAAAGTCGGTGTCGCATAGTGCGGTCCAGCCCAATACCAGTGACGATGCAGAATCCTTGTGGCGCATTCGAAGTGGGCAATTTGCCAGACATAGCGCTTTAGATAATGTCCTCTTACCGTAAAGTTCCAGCATGTTGATGCCACCGAGCTTCTAGATCCGAGGACTTTTGTACGTGCAAGCCCAGCCAAGCTTGACGCCTCATCGATATGTAGGAACAGGACACTATCAGGCCAATATTGGAGGTCGAGACGCGACAGAACGTCTATGGAATGAGCCTATTCGGGGCCGAGCTGAATCACATGTATCTGATATTCGGAGGGAATCCCATTCGGCTAGAAAGCTGGACAGAGCTGAAGCTTAGGAAACCGCCTCTGACAATGCATACCATGCTTTGTGGCGGCGGTGAGACGTTGTCACGGACAGGCTGAAGCTCATTTTAGCTCCCGCACGGTCGAGATGAATTTCTGATCCACACGGGGAGAGGTTCCCTGGCTTCGCGAGCTCCTCTGGGAACTCCAGGAACTTCTACGAATATGGACTGGACGCTTGCTAGCTTTTATTAGTAAGTTGTCGATTCATAAAGCCATTTGCCTATCCAAGGGGACGGAGAGTTGTCCAAACTGCTGCCGCGGATTCTAACGCCTGCTGGAACTCAGGAGAAACTTTCCTACTCGAGCAAACAAACAATTGTCGGCCTTTGGGCAGTCTTCCTGAGCGGGTAAACTGACATTAGCTCACGAAGTACCGACGATACTCACGTAGTACGTATACCTAATAACTCCTTAATAGGCACTCCTTGCACTTCATAGTTCTAAGGTGGATACTCCTATATTGCTGGCCATGGCAACCCCACCTTTCGGCCCCTCAATATAGGAAAGCGTCAGGAGAAATGACATCCAGCTGTATTCCTCGGAATCGGTAAGATGCGACTCTGTAAAGTATCCCCCAGTGCTTTAGACGCTTGCATGACGATAGGTCTCTCGTAACGTTCAGCTCTAAGGTGGTGAGTTGTTTATAGCATGGGTGCTTAAATATATCGAAAGGTGCTGCAAGTAACTAAAAACATATTGTGTGCCTCATGACCTCCCACTTGGGACATATAGAGCGCTGCCACCTTATAGATACCTAATCTACCTTGCATGCATATTCATCGTAACACCGAGTTTGGGTAAAAGCGCCACAGAGTGACAGATACCGTACTATGTATGTAGACCGTCACTTTCTCTCATAGGTACAAGAGGTATCGAGCTGCAGAATTATTGGCTTCGTGCTTACCAGCTATTCAAGGGGCAAGCCGAATACATGTGGTGCTTGTACCGCAAAAGTAATTTGCTAAAGCAACCGGACGAGAGGGTCAACATTCGCTAGTGTGTACTGTTTGATGAGCAATAAGGTTAAGGTTAGTAATAAAGCCAGACGACGCGTAGGTATGGTAAGATGATAAATAAAGGCCACCCCGCTGCTCGTCAAGCTTGATGGACATCTTCCCCCTTTTAACGTTAGGGCCTCAGCCATCCTCCTCCCTTCTCGCTCTTGTTGCATATTTAAGTGTCGTTTGTGCTATAGTATCGGCGTTGGGCACACCCAGACCGGGTAAGTTCATTATCTTTCCATTGCCAGTGTTGATCGACGCAAGCTCGAGTTCCGTTGCCTCCTTTTACGCCCTTGGGCCGTCCCAAACTGCCTCCGTCGGGGAAGAAGTCTTCTGCGCACTATTCTCATGTGAAAGCTCCGGGACGAGAAGAAAAAGGGGGCGTGGGATTGGGTGAGATACATTAGGGGCAAATGCATCATGGTTGCGAATGCAACGTAGATGAAATAACAGAACAGAGTGGTCGGCCTCTGAGGGGCAAGCTGCCCGATTATGCAAGAGCTGGAGAATTACGTCAATCGCGTGTTGGGTAAGGTGTGAGCTAGCTAACCTTACCCCTCTTTATCTTGGACAGACAGACATAAAAAGCTCCCCGGAATAGGCCAGTGAACGAGGAAGCAAGGAAGAAGCTAGAGAGACAGCTCTAGACTTGTCGTCACTGACCCGTTCGATCCCCGCCAAACGCCCAAACCGTCCAGCAAACGATAAATACCTACACAGGTATATACCCGACGCTGCTTTCTGACCCTCAGCTTTTTCCTCCGTACAAGAACTAAATCCTTCACGTCTTTCCCTCTGTTCTAGTCTTAAAACTGCCTGAGCCGAGCGAGATTGGACCCTTCCTATTCACACGATTGAAAGCCTTTGATATTGCAACAATGGCTCAATCTGTAAAGAGCGCCTTGCCTTCGCACCTCAAGTCCCATCTGGGCGTCGACAACATCCAAGACAATGACTCCAACGGCAGACACCACGGAAAGACTCGATCGCACATGGTGAGTTCAATAACCAAATCCCGCTTCTCTGTCCCATCCCTATCCCCCCCTCATCCTCTGGCCTTGGTGCCTTTTGGTTATAGCCAAGGAGGAGACGTCCATGTGCACATTGCTTTGTTCGAATCTCATGAAACCCCGCAAGCCCAATATTAAGAAATTGTCGCGGCATCGTATTCTTCTCCCTCTCCCAAACTGGCAATGGAGAAAATATGTGCTTTTCGGGACCTATCCTATTGAACACGGTTCAAGGGGTTACGATGATCCCCACTCCCACCTCCTTTTTGACTTGGTTTAGCTCTCAGACCGTGTATCTCCAGTGCCTTCAAGCTTCACGAAGTCGCTCCCTTTGCTTGCTTCCTCCTCCATCTTAGTTAAATTAAATCCCGAGACATACTTGATCCTACTGCGGGCTTCCTCTCCTTATTGCTACGGCCTAGCTAATTCCAACTTCGTCTCTTTTCACTCTTTTGTACATTCCGGCGCATGAACCCCGAAGCAGCTCACCGCCAAAATGCCCAGCAAAAAGCTAACGGAAGAAAAGGCCTTCGAGAATGCCTCTACTAACGTTGCTGCTGCGCAAATGCGCAACTCGCTGACCGAGCTCGCCGAGACGGTGAAGGACCCGGAGCAGAAGAAGGTGAGTAGTATCTAGTACAGACGCTAGAAAGATGCCATGCTGATCTTAGTTGCGATAGTTGTTTGAGACTGAGATGGACAACTTCTTCTCTCTGTTCCGCCGGTACCTCAACGATAAGGCCAAGGGGAATGCTGTGTGCGTATACTCGTTTTCGATGTCTTCGATGCTACAGTTGCTGATTCTGTTCGGGCAGTGACTGGGAGCGCATTGCCCCTCCGGCGAAAAACCAGGTGGTCGACTACGAGGATCTCGCTAACTCTGAGGCCGTCTCTTTCCTCGACAAACTTGCCGTCTTGAAGCTCAACGGTGGTCTCGGTACCTCCATGGGCTGTGTCGGCCCCAAGTCGGTCATTGAAGTCCGTGATGGCATGTCTTTCCTGGACATGTCTGTTCGCCAGATCGAGTACCTGAACCGGACATATAACAAGAACGTCCCTTTCATCCTTATGAACTCCTTCAACACCAATGACGATACCGCCGCTATCATCAAGAAATATGAGGGTCACAACGTCGACATCCTCACATTCAACCAGTCCCGGTATCCCCGAATTTACAAGGACTCTCTTCTGCCTGTCCCCAAGAGCTTCGATGCTCCCATTAACGAGTGGTACCCTCCCGGACACGGTGACGTGTTCGAGTCCCTCTACAATTCCGGCGTCCTCGATAAGCTCATCGAGCGAGGCATCGAATATATATTCCTTTCCAACGTCGACAACCTGGGCGCTGTGGTCGACCTGCGCATTCTTCAGCACATGGCCGAGACAGAGGCCGAGTACATCATGGAGCTGACCAACAAGACTAAGGCTGACGTGAAGGGTGGCACCATCATCGACTACGAGGGCTCTGTCCGCCTACTCGAGCTCGCTCAGGTTCCCAAGGAGCATGTCAACGAGTTCAAGTCGATTAAGAAGTTCAAGTACTTCAACACCAACAACATCTGGATGAACGTCAAGGCCATCAAGCGCGTCGTCGAGAACGACGAGCTCGAGATGGAGATCATCCCCAACGGCAAGTCGATCCCTGGCGACAAGAAGGGAGAGTCGGACATCTCTATCGTCCAGCTCGAGACGGCAGTCGGTGCCGCTATCCGTCACTTCAAGAACGCGCACGGTGTCAACGTTCCGCGTCGTCGGTTCTTGCCTGTTAAGACGTGCTCGGACCTAATGCTGGTCAAGTCTGACCTGTATACTGTTAAGCACGGCCAACTGCAAATGAGCTCCAGCCGCTTTGGTGACGCCCCGCTCATCAAACTCGGCAGCGACTTCAAGAAGGTCTCTGACTTCCAGAAGCGCATCTCATCTATCCCCAAGATTATTGAGCTGGACCATCTCACCATTACTGGTAACGTCACCTTGCACCGTGGTGTTACGCTCAAGGGAACTGTCATCATCGTCGCGACAGAAGGCTCCACCATTGACATCCCTCCGGGATCGATTCTGGAGAACGTTGTTGTCCAAGGCAGCTTACGCCTCCTGGAGCATTAATATGTTCGCCTGTTCTCGGTTCGGGTTCTCTTCTGTTGCACATTTAGTCACAAGGGCGTTTATCCAGCAGTCGTGCGGTGCGTTTTCTCGGTGGCACGTGTACGCGTCTGAGCCTTTAGAGGCGGATCTACTGGTGTGCAGTGCAACCAACTACAGATAATAGGCGTACGAGGTCGCCGTTAAGATCAAGGGGTGCAACAGCCAGTATAATATACACATAGACTACTTCAATATCCCAATACCTCGAACGATGTGACTTCATTTTCAGTGCTTTGCTATTGCTGATAACTCCCAAAAATACGGTGTTAAGTTGGCTTCTGTGGGCTTACCCGAGGCCCCCTTCCCATAGCCTATGTATTTGCGCTGGCGATTATCCCCCGAGACACATCTCGTAGGGGCCCACCTCATACTCGCTTCTAGTGATCGTGCTCGCGGTAATCGCTCGGACTAGTATCTCCTACGAACTCTACCTGATATACATCTCTAGTCTGTAGGTACCCAGCCCCCTCGAGTACGTAAGCCTTCTCTTCTTCCTCTTTCCAGTATTCACTTCGCCAGGACCATAAGTCGGATCCTCACGCGGGCTGGCAGGGCATATGTCTACGCCACAGCGACTAGGGGGCGTCCGTCTCCCCATGGGGGCATACCCAGACGACTCGACTGACGGTTTCGCATATCGGGATATCGGATCCGTTTCTATGCCACTCCCCATCCGGCCTGACCTGGCCGGGTCCATCTAGCTTAGCATAGGCTGACCCGTCCGACTTCGGGGATGGTCGGTCGCGATCCCACGAGCGACCCTATCTCTCTGTTTGTCTGCTTTTCTGCCTCGCGAGCCGACCTGGGCCGCCTCGCTAGAAAGGGCCAACATGGAAGACGAAGACGAAGACGTGTTGCCGGCGCCCTTCTTCTTCTAACCTTGTCCTGCGTTACTTGTTCTTCTTGCGCATGCTCTCGGTGCAGGCCGGGCAGAACCAGCGGCCCTCGGGCTCCGACTTGAGGCCGACGCAGTTCCAGTGGAACCACTCGTAGGGGCAGCTCGGGTTGTCGCAGGCCACCATGTCGCCGTACGACACGTGCTGGCAGAGGCAGTACTTCTTGCCCTCCTCGTCCTCCTCGTCGTCCGACGGGCCCGAGATCCCCGAGACCTCCTCCTCGTCCGCCGCCCCCGACGCCATCGACTCGTCGCCGTCCGCGTCCTTGGTGCTGTGGTGGCGGCTGTGGTTGCTGGAATGGGGCGGCACCGGCGTCCCGCTGCCGGCACGCGAGGCCGTCCGCCCCCCGCGCGATGACGGGAGCGAGTCCGCGTCCGAAAGCTCGCTCTCGGCCGTTGACGCTGGCGAGCCCTTGGACGTGCCGGCTCGCTTCACGCGGGACAGGGTCGATTTCGACGGCGGCTTCTTGCGCGCGACGCCGGCGCCCGGTGTGCCTTTTCGTCCCGTCCCCGCACCCAAGCCCTTCGAGGTTCCCCGTGGTCCGGCGCTGCCCGCTCTGGATGTCGCGCCGGGGGTGCCCGCCTTCGGAATGCCAGGGCCGAGTGAGGAATGGCGCGCGAGACCGCTCGACGCTGCCGGCACACTGCCTAGGGCTAGGTTCGTGCGCGGTCCCCTCTTAAGGCCACCGATGCCTCCAGCCCCGGCAGAAGACTCACGGTGGTTGCGGTGGAGCAGCATACTCGCGGCTGGGCTAGCCGGGGCGGAATTTGCATGCTGCCCTAGCGATGACGTTCGTACATGGAGGCTTACTCCCCTTCCTCCCGACGGCGCCGCATTGCTAGAAATAGGGTTAAGCGGCGTGTTAGCAGCAGCCAACATGCGCAGGCTGGTGTTACTATTGTTCGCGGCACTAGGCCGTAATAAGGAGGGCATCTCGTCGGGATCTGTGAAGCCGGGTTCGCCTCGGTCGTATAGCTGCTTTATCTGGACATCTAGATTGCGCAGATGCTTATCGTAGAGTGCCTGCATCTTCTGTGCTAGAGCGATCTTTTCGGCGGCGAGTTTATCGGCGCGCGTGAAGTTCTCCCGGATGATCTCTCGCAGCTGAGGCTCACGGGGATTGGCCTGATGGCTTCCGTGCAGGCGAATCCAGCGCTGTATCTTGACGTCGTTCTCCTCGATAGCCTTGACGCAGTCATTGAAGGCGCGGTCCTTGTCAGCGATCTCGTCTTGCATGAAGCGGATCTCTTCGGGTAGGTTCTGGGTGCGGTGAATCCAGTCGTCAAGGATCACGGCAGGATCTTGCGCCTCGCCGGAGGGCGCCATCTTCTTGACGAAGTCTATGGAGAGGTCGTCTCTAGGCATTGTTGTTAACCTGACCCACTACGCGGGGGAGAGCGCACCAGATGGGGAACAATTGCGTGGGTGCGAGGGTGGAAGTATAAGAAGGCAGAGATGGACGGTAGCGGGCGTGGGAGGCGAGATGAAACAAGTAGGCAGAGCAACCCGTCTCTTATATTCCGTGCCCGTTTGCTTCTTTTCGTTTCTGGCTTCTTTCTTCTTTCTCGGTTCGTACTGGGAGATCTTCTATTCAAGAAGTGCGCGAACGGAGATACAAGAGGAAATGAACAGTGAAGTAGGCAGGAGGCGCATGTCGTGGTGGGACAGGATCGCGTGCAACGAGAGGTAGTAGGTATATATGCTATCGATGCTTTACTTATGAGCTTTGGGCTCACCTTCCTGGTCCAGAAGGAAGAAGTGGGATGCGATCTTGAAGGTACCTACGAAGTAAGCACTTCAATTTCAGCCAGCAACTTTCAGTAGAAAAGGTTTAACGTCAGAGCCTTCTACTATTGTAAGTATGATTTAACGATGTGCATCAGTGGAAACTGCGGCCGGCTACGCAAAGAGAAGAGGAGATAAACGACCTCGCAGTTTTCTGCAAGGCCGGTCGGCGCGGGACAGGCGAGCCTAGTCCCCGATGCTCCAAGGGGCGTGTGGGGGAGCGCGTAAATCGATGAAGGAAAAGAGTGGGCGGGAGGGTGGAGATGAAATGCTGGAATACCTTCTCGAACAAAAAGGGCCGCT
Organism: Monosporascus cannonballus; assembly: GCA_004154925.1. Classification (NCBI taxonomy): domain Eukaryota; kingdom Fungi; phylum Ascomycota; class Sordariomycetes; order Xylariales; genus Monosporascus; species Monosporascus cannonballus. The sequence continues at coordinate 252,772 of QJNS01000043.1, forward strand.
GCCACTTTGGGCTTCTGACTGATGAATTTAGGGCGGTATCGTGGTAGCGCTTCACACTAATAATGGAATGCTCTAGGGGTTGTAGGTACCTGCTGAAAGACACCCCATGAACCCGGGTTACCTAATGGCTGTTAAAACGCTAGTGACTGGGGGGATGCCTCCCCTGCATCCGCATCTGCAAATCCGCATCTGCATCTTCAACCCAGGCCCCGAACCTTCAACTTTGAGCTCCATCTCTATAATTTACCTAATTTTCATGCGAGAGTGCTAGATCGCGTACCTTTTGACGGCGACCTTTACCCCATTAACGGTTCACGAGAAGTTCTAACTCGGTTGCTTCTAAGATCACCACTCGTCACACCAAGGTCGGGCGAAGCCACACCAGAGGAGCGAATCAAAGAAAGCTCCCAGTCTACCGGGGCCGTTTTTCGCAATTGCCCTGCCAAGGTGCCGTCATCAAATTCTGGAAGCCCTTGAGGTCTTGTGTATATCAAATAGTATTTTTTTCCGTTGCGTGGAGTCGGTATCGCTGGTTGCGAAATACATTCCCATCGCACTTGTTCCAGGGAAGCGACCAGACACGCTTGGCTGGCTGGCTGGCTGGCTTGCGTGACCGTCCGTGCCGGTTCGCAAACCCCTCCGGTGTCTCGGCTCCGGTTGGGGCTCGGTACCCATGATGGAGGTCGACCCGGCGAATCCGTATCGGTTTCGCCTACCAAAGCCCAACTACCTCCCCCATAACGTGGATGCTGATGAACCAGTCGCCAAGATCTACAAGCCGTTAGATCGTCCGACAGATATTGAGAATGCCGCTTATCTTAACAAGATCAAGCGTGCTGCTCAAGAATATGGCATCACGAGGCCCAAGGGCTATAACGTGTCATTCCATTACAACCCGGACATGGAGAAGCACCACTTCGGCCAGACGCATCCCATGAAGCCATGGCGCCTGACTCTCACTAAGAGCCTGGTTACCTCCTATGGCATGAACTTCGCCATGGACAACTACACTACCCGTGCTGCTACCTACGAGGAACTCACCAACTTCCACACGACAGAATATGTCGACTTCTTAGCCACAGTCGCGCCCCAGCCCACCCCGCTGGACGTCGACAATCCGCAGGCTGATATCAAGTTCAACCTAGGCGGAAGTGACTGCCCCCTGTTCGAAGGCCTGTACGACTACTGTTCGTTGTCGGCAGGCGGCTCCCTCGATGCAGCGAGGAAGATATGCTCGCAAAAGTCTGATATCGCTATTAGCTGGGGGGGGGGCTTACATCACGCCAAGAGATACGAGGCTTCCGGGTTCTGTTATATCAACGATATTGTCCTTGCTATTCTGCAGCTCCTACGCGTCTACCCGCGCGTCCTCTACATCGACATCGACGTCCATCACGGCGATGGCGTCGAAGAGGCCTTCTTCTCCACTGATAGGGTTATGACATGCTCTTTCCATAAGTACGACCCGTTCAACTTCTTTCCGGGCACCGGAGCCCTCGACGACAACGGGCCAAAGAGCGAGCACAATCCGGGAGCGCATCATGCCATCAACGTTCCCCTGAACGACGGCATCACCGACGAGCAGTACGAGTGGTTGTTCAAGACGGTCATCAGCAAGATCGTCGAAAAGTTCAGACCCAGCGCGATCGCCCTGCAATGTGGCGCCGACTCGCTAGCCGGAGACAGGTTAGGCAAGTTCAACCTCCTGGTCCAGGGCCACGCATCCTGCGTCGAGTTCTGCAAGAAACTCGGCATCCCGTTGATCATGTTCGGCGGAGGCGGCTATACGCCGAGGAACGTCGCGCGGGCCTGGGCATACGAGACGGCGATTGCCATCGGCCACAACAAGAGCATCCCCGCGGAAATACCCGCCCACACCCCCTGGCGAGAGCGGTTCCGCCAGGACACGCTGTTACCGACCCTCCAACAGATTCTGGGGGAGCCTCGGCAGAACCGAAACACGCCGAAGAAGTTGCAAGAGATAGTACAGCACGTGACCGAGCAACTGAGATTTGTGGGTGCCGCGCCCAGCGTCCAGTATTCCGTGATTCCGCCTGATTTGGGGCCTATTAGGGACGAGGTCGAGGAGCGGCTGAAGGAAGAGTTCGAGGAGAAGGACGAGCAGGGACGAAGGCTTCGGGAGGAGGGGCTTGGTGGCCGCGTGGAGCATTGAGCGAACGTTGAGAGTAAATGCATAGGATTAGCAGTGCAAGGAGTTGGACACGTATCGTCATGATAAGAGTATATGTTCCTGGTAAAGGGCAAGTAATGATGCGCGAGCCAGAAATCGCTTCAGATAAAGAGACTCGTCACCACATATTATATCAAATGCAAGCTTCACAACTTGAAATCTCCAGAGAGAAAAAAGCGATGGTGGGATGGATATCGCGTCTCACAGGCCTAGCTGCACTGTTTGTCTTATGTTAATTCGAAAATGTGTACCTAGTTGTCACACGAGCTTCATGTTTACCGCCCCCGACGCCGCCCTATATCATGAGGATTTCACGGAGGCTGCATCTTCAAATATGATGATAAGTATGTCATGGCAAGTCGGCCCCCATCTTCAGCTCCACCACGGGGCACTCGGCGAACGGTACCGCGATCGGCTTCTCGAGGCATACCTTGACCTGCCAACCGCGGTCCCTCATGGGCTTCGGGTCGTCGCCTATCCGGAAGTCGGACAGGATCTTATTCGCCACGTGAGCGGCGAGTGCCTCGAGCGTCTCGAAAGACGAGCTCTCCATTGTCTAGAAAGAAAAGAAGAGGGTTCAGTTTTCCGTGAAATGGAACCAAAGATACATCATCACGGGGACGGGTTAATAGGATGGGTGGCTCACCTCTACCACGGCTCCCTCGATCTCACTATAGATGTCCTCGGTGATGTCATACCGGTCGATCTCGACGTCGGCCACGACCATCTGCTTAGCCCTCCGCTCGTTCGCGTTGACGCCGACGAGGGTCGGCACGTGCAGGCCGTGGATGCGCAGGCTCCTCGAGTACGACCGCAGGGGGTTGCTGTTGCTGTTGCTGTTGTGCTCCGGGGGCGCCGCCTCCTGCCCCTGCCTGAAGCACGCCGTCGTCGTCAGGCTGACCCCGGCCCCGAGCAGCGACGCCTTGGGCAGGCGGATCGACAGCGACAGCGCGCGGAGCCGCACCGCGTCGAGGAGCGGCAGCTGGTCCGGCGGCAGCGCCCTCCGGCTGCCGTCGACGACGCGGCCCGTCATGCGGACCCAGAGGAGCTCGAAGACATCGGCGGAGCTCGGCCCGCCGGCAGCGGCATCATCGTCCGCCTTCTCCGCCCGAGCCGTCACCTCCTTCTCGACCGGCGAGCCCCTGGCGCCGGAGAGGATCTCCTCCAGCCCGCCCAGCAGCGTCTTGCTCAGGTTGCCGTAGTGGACCGTGTCGTCGCCGAGCCGGTCGTCGGCCGACGCGGCCCCGAAGGGGCGCGCGAACGACACCTCGGACGACAGCAGCGCCGGCTGCGGCTTGTTGGGTCGCCCCCAGGCGTCCCGGCCCACGGGGATGGCGCCCTGCAGGTTCCGGACCCGGACCACGGCGACCGGCTCGCCCGCGTCCGCGCGCACCCGCCACGAGCTCAGGAGCGGCGCCGGCGGGTCTTCCGGCTTCTCGCCGGCTTTGACATTCGCCGGCATCCCGAAGAACGATGATAGCATGGTATGCCTACCTGACACGCAACCTTTGTTGCCGCGGGCTGCGCAGCGGTGATGATGATGTTGCTAGTAGTCCAAACGTAGAGAGAGAGTGTGACTTAGCAGGATGTGTCAATGTGGAGAGGTCGAACTAGCTTCGCCTCATGAGACAATACGGTATTAGTGTTACCTCCGAAGTATTTAATATCGAAAGTAGCCCGGAAGTCTGAGAGTTGAAGGAATCGATGTATGTATGTGCCTCACGGGGACCCGAACTGTAATTGTTGGCTACAGCACCTAAAGCCCCACTATCACTGGTGTACCTATGGCGATTCGTACTTACCGACGTCATCTCACTGCAAAATCAGCACAGGACTTCGTGGCACTTGGGCATGTAAAGGCTGAATGGACACTTTCGTGTCTAAATAACAACTGGGGTGGAGCTAATCGGGTGTCTCGACAGTTAGGGAGCATATCTCCTATCTTCATATATCGATTGCTACAATCACGGTATAATGCTACCTACGTGTAGTCTAACATCGAGTGACGGCTGAATACTAGGACAGGAACGGGGGTCATCATCACTCCCTATGCGTCTACTCCGAATTACGGCTCGTAAATCATCGCCCAAATGTTATGTTTCTGCGTAGCTCCCCATTTACTGAAGTCCAGGCTCTGTTGCTCTAAATCCCGGAAACCGCACTTTTGATATAGAGAATGCCCTGCCTCGGAGGACTCGAGATAGGCGGGGAGACCGAGTCTCTTCGCCTCTTCGACGCCCCATTTCACGAGCATGGCACCGGCGCCGCGGCCCTGGTGTTTAGGATCCGTTTGCAGCAGCTTTAAGTCTAGCAATCCAATCCGCCGTCAACCCCGGGCCCATCCGAAACAAGGTAGGCGGAGAACCCGATCACTCACAGACATAGGGCCTCTGGCCCATCAGCCTCAGCCTCAGCTTGTCGATGCCGCCGAACAGCATCTCGCAGGCCTGGGGGTTGCTCCCCGGGCCGAAGGTCCGCGGCGTGGCGGGCGGCGGCTTCTCCGCGTAGACGTGCCACTTCGCGAACGAGACCGTCGGCTCGCCCTCCAGGTCCGTGTCGACGACCTTCAGCCAGCGCGTCGTGGCGTCCTCTCTGAGCTGCTGGATCAGCTGCGCCGCCCTCGCCTCCTCGGCGTCCGGCGGGAACGGCCCCGGGAATAGGATCGGGCTGAACGGACTCGGGGCGTAGGCGAGGGTCTCGATCTCGGCCGCGCGGGGCGCATCCTCTTCCGTTGCCGGTCGCAGCTCGAGAGGCATTGTTTATGGCCCGTAATGGTAGTATAAGTAATCTGGTCTCGATAGTTGTCCAGGATTTAGTCAAGTGGAAGCGAGAGCGCAGTCCAGGGCTTATGTACTGGTTGTATTCACGGTCCGGCGCCCCATTCCCCGAAGGTTCACGTGGTATTCCGCTCTTGGTCAGCCGCACATAGCATCCTAATGCCTAATGAGTCACACCAGGTCAGTTGTTGTCTTTGCACCTATCACGTACAGTAGCCCATTAGCACTCGCATCCGAAAGGCAAGTACGGGGTTAGCATTTATCGAATTTCGCGAGAGGACTATTTAGAGCTTGAGCCAGCCGGCTTGGCGGTCCGGCGGGAACCGACGGGGCGCTGGGCCGGCTGGCTATTCCGTATTTTGTAATGATTCTTGATTGATTCCACATACTCACCGCAGTGCATCCTTGCTTCGCTGATAGCAGCAGACTTTGATAGAGCTAAATCTACCAGACAGACCTAACCAAGGAACCAGAATGGGAAGGCTCCTATAATCTAATAACCCTTACCAAATTTATCTAAATCCCCACCGCAGGCGCATCCCAGCGCGCTTGAAATCATCCACCGCCAGCTCCTGATGAGGTACCTTACCTAGCGGCACTCTAACCCACGCTCACACCGACGGAGGCCCCCCATCCGGAATGCCATCCGTGCCCACAACGCTGACCCTAGCGGGGACGACGCCCTCGGCACCACTGCGCGGGCGCCGACTCGCGGCAGCCCGGGGCTTCGCGCCGGGTGAGCTGGTCGCGATGTTCGACGACGACCCGCTCGTCGCGATGCCCGACAGCGCGCACCTGTCGACGACATGCAGCCACTGCCTGATGTCCCCGCCGGGGGCGGCGGTACGCGCCTGCACGGGCTGCCGCACGGCGCACTATTGCTCTGCGGCGTGCCAGAGGGCCGACTGGTCGCGCGCGCACAAGGGGGAGTGCCGGGCGTTCGGGCGCGTGCGAGCTGAGGGCCGCGACCCCGCAGCGCTGCCGACGCCGGTGCGCGCCCTGATGCGGCTGCTTCTGCTGCCGGCCGCGGCAGATAATAAAACCGGTGGTGCGGGGGTGGCGATGGGCGAACTGGAGGGCCACGTCGGGGAGTTCCGCCGCGCGGGCGGCGGGCGCTGGCGAGACATGGAACTCCAGGCGCTCGCGGCGCTACACTACCTAGGGAGGGAGGCGAGCCCGGAGAGCGTCGCGGGCGCGTTGGAGATCCTGTGCAGGGTAAGCGAGGGATCACGCGCGGTGTTCGGCGTTGGGGGCGCGAGGGCGAAGACGGTGGTGGTTCAGCGATGCTGACATGTCGTGAACAGCTACAGGTTAACTCGTTTAATCGAGAGGATGCAGACGTTGGCGAGTCAGGACTCCTCCTCCACCCGGCGCTGGCGATGGCGAACCATTCGTGCATGCCGAATGCCTTTGTGCAGTTTATCGGCCGCAGGGCCATACTGCGGGCGTATCGGGCTATCGAGGAAGGCGAGGAGGTTGAGATATCCTATATCGGTAAGTCCGCAGTTTACTCTCGATGGTCGGAAACTGAAACTAAGCCACATGCGCAGAATGCACGTTACATCGTTCATACCGCCAGGAGGCATTGAGGTCACGGTATCACTTTGATTGCGGTTGCGTGAGGTGTACAGAGGACCTCGACGTTTACCAGGCTTGCCAGAGGTATCTGCATCTTGGACTGAATTCTTTTAGTCTCACGCCTGATCTACAAGCGTTCCAAAAACCCCGTATCAAGCACTTCCTCAGCTCGAATATGTCCTTACAACGCAACGTGGAGGAGATATATCCGAGCTGCTCGGGATCATTACAGGGCATGGGCGCTCTAGATAAACGAGAAGAGCTTCGACGGCGCTGGGGCAAGTGCGAGCAGCTTTGGAAAGCCATGCTCTTCGCCATCGAGCCGCTAGCCCAATTCCTCGTAGAGGCAAGCATCTACTTTGGGGAGCGAGATGACTTCCCTGCTGCTTTAGCTGTTTCATGCTTTGTAGCATTACAGAGTGACCCCTATCGAAGCCCGATGCCGTTCGCTGCACAGCGGGTCAAGGGAATGCTCATGATTGCAAAGATCCTGACCAACACCGCGCCTGGCATTGCTTCGCCTCCTACGAATGCCACAACTGGAACCGTGAGATCCAAGCTATCCGAAATTTTGGCCAAGATGGACCAAATCACAGTATGCCAAGTTGTGCTTACATTAGTACTACGCTGGGGCCCGGCAGCCCACTCGAACGACTGGCAGGTGTGTTCTCAAGCTAAAGACCTGTTGAAAGACATTGAAAGCCTGCCGGGTCGGGAGAAAGAACATGCAATGGTGAATGCCTTTCTCAAGAATCCAAGCGGGCCAGATGAACACCTCTTCTTCGAGGTCGGAGTTCTAAAACCAATCCGAGAGTTGTCGGAGATAGCTATAGACATCTTAAGCGCGGAGTTCGAATCCTAATACTCATCATCCATTCCTGTCACCGGGTACTTGGCACGCTTCGAATACCTCTTGTCGATAGACCCGGATTTAGTAAGCCGTAGAGAGCTCGGTACGCCTGAGCCTGTTGTGTGTGTCCTCGTAGACGACAGTAAATTCACAGATTCATAGGTACCTAGTGGTGAACTAGACCAGTCGCCAGTCGGTGGTCCTATGGCTCAAGGATAGCCTGGGAGCCATCCGACTCGAACATATTCTGCCCCTGAAACGCAGATGACCACGGTCTCTTTGGAGCTTCTGTAGACACCAGCTCTTTCTGTGATCTCCTAGGCGTATCATCTGTAATGAGCTCCTCCAGTGACTCCATTCCCTAGAGTTCCCCTTTCAGCAATTCAAATTCCGTCTGCAGTGTCTCAACGCGGCTTGTCCTCTGCCCGATCTTGGCAATAGTGCGGCTAAGGATATCGATCTCTCGTGACGGATATATCCCATTACTTGGCAGCGCCTTTTTCGGGTGGCTTGTGGGTTAGTTCTTCTCCCAAACGGCCAAGTTCGGCTCTCAAGTGACTACTTTCTTGTGCGTAAGCGCTGGCTGTTGATACACTCTCCCTTGTGGGGTTCTTTGTATCGTCCAGCTCACGTCGTAGACTTTACATGTCAGGACGAGTGGCATCCAGTTCTGCGTTCAAAGAATCACGGTCTTGCTGGAGCCCCGTATTTGGTCTTCTGGATATCGCTCCCAAAGTCCTCGCGCAAACTGCGCATAGCTTGTTTTGGTGCTAGTGACAGTTTTCGCAATTGTCAAAAGCGGATTTGTCTTGTGAATTTTGTCTAAGTTCCTCAAACTCACTGTCGAGAGAGGTAATGTCCTTCTCTATGCCGTTAGTTCTCGTCTTGTTGCCATGAAGATCTCGCTGCAATCCGGATATAATAATCCTCGTATGGTATGGTTTCATCTTCGATGCGTTTGGTAGCATGCTTAAAGGGAGATAGTGCTTCCTGGCCTGCAGTACTGATCGTCTGAATATCTTCCCTTTGCGTCTCTATGCCTGTCATTAAACGACCGGGTTGCATCTCGTAATCTAACAACGGAGCAGCGCCGGGGTTCTCAAAGTACTGGCAAGCATGATAATTGTGAGGGCCAGTGTGTGGGCTTTGGTGATAAGTAGGGGCAGTAGATTCATATTATGATGCCTGACGTAGCTTCAATGTCCTTCGGATATGAGGTTGGACGGAACGACCTTCCTGCTGGGCGGTAGTCACAACAGATGAAAACCTCAACAAACGTTGTTGCCTGCAAATTTCATTTAGTTACGCATCATGAAGAACTTAAGTATGTCCTAAGCCCACTCATGTAAGATGTGGCTCATGGGAGTCTTCTACGCATCCGAGGTAAACAATGACACCGCATTTGCAAACAGGCAACGTCCCGGAGAGAACTATCAGCAGGCCCATCACCCATATCCTAGGAGAACAGGGTATGATTTCATGCGATCTATCAACCAATGTCCGGCTTCTCATCCAACCACACCTCTTCTGTCGGAACAATGTCCAACGCGCAGGTGTCGTGCTCGGTTTGAACGGTGGGCCCGATGTAGCTTTTGCCAACCTGGATCCATAAATTAACTGCCCCGCCCCAGGCCTGGCCACATTTCTTGCAGTTACAGACGACGTGCTTGCATTGCGCCTGGTGCTTTGTGCTCGATGAAAGTATAGCGACTGAATTGGTTACAGCCTCCTTCACATGCTGTTGTAGCCTCATCAAGCCATTGGCCATAGATATGAGGAGGAATTGAGATAGTGCTAAAAGCTTCAAAACGTGATATACAGATGGAGTAGGAATAGAAGTTCATATGTCGAAGCGCTGGGAAGAGGGCGTGCATGCTGATCAATCAAGGGTCTGTAATCCTTATCGTTCATGCTCTCTCTGATAAGGCTGACGAGGGAGGTACGAGGTGGTTACTTAATGCGTCCCTCGGTGCTCCTGCCCCACAACAACCCCGTCGATTTAGATCAAGGACAGTGTTCTGCAGGAAGCGCGTAGCGGACGAACCCACTAAACCCAATCGCTGCTAATACCGAAGCCTTGCATTAAGTTTCTTAAGTTTTTCCCCCATCATCCATCCCACCTACGATACTTTCGAGTAAGGGATTGTCTCTCCATGTAGTAACCAGACTTACCTCTTACATGTCCTGCCTCAAGTGCCAGTTTTAAAGTAAAGCTGACTATCATCCCCTCTTCTTTCTTGTATTGCCAATGCAAATGCGACAATGTCTTCCAACGAACAACCTCATCAATTGGTCACTGATCAACTGGTTACGGACCAACTGACGACAGATGAACTGGCGACAGCTCAACTGGAGACAGATCAGCTAGCAGCAGACCAGCTGGCAACAGGCCCCATCTCTATCGCCATTGCCACCATGGAAGACAGCAGTGACGCCAGTCTGAAGCGCTCAAAGCCCCACGATGAAGATGACGAGGGCTGGGAAACGGTAGAGCGCTCATCCAAGAAGAACAAGAAGGCCAAAAAGATTCCCCCGAAAGAATCCTCGAACTACCCGTCCATCACCTTCAACTATAACGCGAAGCTCCAGTCCAAGATCGCGCTTGATCACTTACGGAATCTAATACTGTACATCTTTGCCGAAGGAGTGTCGCCTCAATGGGTTTCCATCTCCCACCGTCCTCAATTTCGAAAAATCGTTGCCCTGATGGTTCCCGGCCTCGAGGAGGCTATGTTCAAGCAGGATGTTGATTTCGCTACCTATAATGGCCCTCACATCAACGGTATCGATCCGGCCGCCCGAGTCTTGACTTCTCCCGATGACTATTACCCTCGTCTTCTCAAGAAGGACGAACTACCTGATATATTGAAGGATTTCGCAGACATGTTCCCTCACCTATGGCCCGTCCGAACCCCTGGCAGTGAGAGGTTCGGCAATATGCGCTCGCCGCTCGGCACGATACTCACTGCGCCCGCCGAGAAGCCCAAGGAAGAGAAGGGCAGGAAGGGTGTCCAGCCGGCAAAAGAACCCAAGGGTTGGAAGGATGAGCGCACAAGGGTCACCGAATTCCTGGCAATGCCCGAAGACTTTCAACAGAATGGCTATGTGCTACACCCGGCGTGTCTGCCAGCGGAGCGCCGCAAAGACTTCGTGTGGCCTGAGGGGTGGGTTCACACGGGGGTCGAGAACTTCGAGGACGGTGATGTGCCTGAAGAGGAGATCGAGCAAGGCAGCGTCACGGCCGGTCGGGAGGTTTTAGCGCTAGATTGCGAGATGTGCATGACCGGACAAGACGAATACTCTCTGACAAGAATCAGCCTTGTCAGCTGGGATGGCACCGTCGTTCTCGATGAGCTTGTGAGGCCGGATAAGCCTATTCTCGACTACGTCACTCGCTTCTCAGGTATTACCGAGGAGATGCTGGCTCCTGTAACGACGACTTTGAGAGACATCCAGGCTAAACTTCTCACCATCTTACACCCACGCACAATCCTCGTCGGACACTCATTGGAATCGGATCTAAAAGCACTACAACTCTCACACCCTTTCATCATCGACACGGCAATCCTTTTCCCCCACAATCGTGGTCCTCCTTTGAAGAACAGTCTCAAGTTCCTAGCGCAGCGGTTTTTGAAACGCGAGATTCAGAAAGGTGTTGCGGGCCACGACTCGATTGAGGACGCAAAGGCGTGTCTAGACCTTGTCAAACAGAAATGCGAGAAAGGCAAATCGTGGGGTAATCACGAGTCGCAGGGGGAGAATCTGTTTCGACGTCTACATCGCGCAGGCAAAGCGTATCGCGCAAATGGCGGCGCTGATGCTACAGGCGGGATCAACGTCGGCAAGACTAGTGCTATGGTCGACTGGGGTGACCCGATGAGGGGTGCTGGTGCAGCGTCCACCTTCCCCATCGGGTGCAAATCAGATGAGGAGGTCGTCATGGGTGTTCAACGCGCGCTCCATGGGGATCCGATGGCCGAACAGATCCCGGTCGGCGGTGTCGACTTCATATTTGCCCGCTTCCGAGAGCTAGAGGTTCTACAAGGTTGGTGGAATCGGAACCGATCCGGGAATGACGGCGTGTCGGATGTGCTATCTCCGCCCGACCTCTCTGAACTATCTCTCGAGACCTGTCTTCGGAATCTCACCCAGCGCATCAAGTACATATACGATTCTCTGCCTCCCTGTACGGCTTTCATTGTCTTTAGTGGCTCCGGCGACCCTCGCGAGATGAGTCGGCTACAAGCCATGCAAGCCCAATACAAAAAGGAGTACAACACCCCCGGAAGCAACTGGGACGATCTCAGCGTCAAGTGGACAGACAGAGAGGATCAGGCGCTGAGGAAGGCCGTCGGAATCGCCCGGAACGGAATCGGCTTTATTGGAGTCAAATAGACTAGGACGGGTGGGTGTGAGGAATAAATCAACATCGTCTAATACGGATGGAGACGGGGAGCGGCACGATGCGTATGCATTTACGAGGCTACTAAAGGACTAAGTACATGAGACACGAAGAGAACTACGGATGTATATTAACATTCTTCCCAGTGGGATTCTGAGATACCCAAATCCGTCTGTGCCATGGCGCTATATAGCTCAATGTTCGACTAGACATCAGCATTATGTCTCGACCTACGTGACGCCAGTCTGACCTTACTTGGGCCGTTTGTATCTAACCGCCGCCAGGGGGGGTTGTGCTACTGCCGCTTTTAGGCGTAGCACACTTGGTATAGTCGCTTTTATCTAGTAGTAGTTATGACTTCGCATGAACAACTTCGTGCTTCGCCTTGCCCTTTATATCTCTGGGATAGGAAAGGTCGACTTGCTTCATATGCCTGACGGGAGAACACCGCGACCGTCTGGTTCACATGGCGGGAGCTCGGGCTATTGTAGTCAGTATAGGGAGCTCGTAGAAATAGATATCCAGTGCCGCATCTCGGCGCTCTCACCGACCCGCGTCGACCTCACTTTCTCCTGGTTAGGCGATTGTCAGGGAAAAGAAACTCGCTTTCGGTGGGTTGTTTGGTAACAAGAGGCTATGGCTACTGTCACTGTCACTTCTGTACGAGGCATTTACAGTCGACGAGATTAGCTGGTAATAGGCTGTTCTATTTACGTGAGATGTAGGGATGTCCGGTTCGTTACGATACACATCAAACTACCGCTGAGACTGGTTCTAGCGGCCAAGGCAACCCTCTCCGAACATCGTAGTTACTCGAAGCGGCACGTTGTTACAGCAGAGCGCTAGCTGATGGTAGTAGTGGGAGGGAAGCCGTCTTACAAGACTTCCAGGTACTTCCCGTATAACGTTAAGCATAGAGCACAGCGCTCCTTAGTATCATCCCCTTGCATTTCGACCTACCCAATACAATTTTGCGCGGTAGGCAGTTTATCCTGCCAGCCGGACGCGACCTCGCTCCCGCGTTACCGACCCCATGGTTCCGGGTGCTCCCCCTGGTGCCACCAGGAATAGGCAGACTGCAGCTGTTTCGTGACGGTCGACGCAAGGGAAGAATGCCGGGCACCGTACACGCGGCTGATATGCGGCCCAAGCGATCCGCACAGATTGCGGGCGGCGGTGCTGACGACCGTGCTTTATTTATGCTTGTCCCTTTGTCTGTGTTCTCTCTCTCTCTCTTCCTGCTGTGGTGCCACGGTGGCGGGCCTCGGCAGGGTTTTCTTCTCACTCGGTGTCACGGGAATCGAAACTTCGTGAACCAATGTGTTAGCGAGGGGTCGCGTTGGACGGGTCTGGCGTTACTCACACTCTGGCTACACGGTCATTATGCGGATCACTTGCAGGCTAACAGGTACCTAACCAGAAGGGGTCGCCCGTTGCTGGAGCCGCGATCCAGTAGCGCCGCGAGTCACACCCTGACTTTTACGCGCAGGGGCACATCGTCCCTATCAGCTGCGATGGGCTATTATCGATAGTCCACGCCCAGACATAGCCACCTCCCCGCCTCCTTTACCGCTTCGGGAGGGGCGGCGTGCTGGAGGATACTCGGAGAACTTCATGAGACCCTGTTGCACTATGCAGCGCGGCTCCAAAGCCACCAGGATGCAAGTGTCCCAACTCGGCGGCAAGAGGACTTTGTGGGCGTCAATGGAATTTCTCGCGACTTCACCTGGTCGTTCTCGTTGTAAAGAGGCGATTGATTTCCTCTGGCCACTACAGTAGGCGCGTTCTGGGTCGTACACCCTTCCTGACGGTCCAGCGCGTCCAACGAAACCCAGCGATCTCTGAACTCGATCGCCAAGTCCTTCCTGTTTGAGGGCCCGGATCCAGATCCAGCAGTCGAGCGAGGAGGAGGGGCGGGGATGCTTTTGTTACTCGTACGCCGCACGGTAGTAGAACAAAGAACGCGGGCAGCCAGGCCGCCTGGGACATCGCACTACACGGTGTAGGCGAGACAGGCATGTTGGGTCTCACTGTTTCGGACGATGCACGGCATATGAACCGTGTCACCCGCACCCCATACCTCGGGAGGGTCTATAAACGTGGGAAGTGCGACAACTCTCTGCGGAACACGACGGCGGAGCGTGGCCGTCGGCGGTGCTTCCTACCAAACCGGCCAGCCGTCGTCCTAAGACAATGGCGGGAGGTGTTGCATCGCCAGAGTTATGCCCTCCTATAGGCTTCCCAAAAACCTGGACCAGCTCCCGGGGCGAGTTCAGACGGAGCCTGCAATCATCTTCGGCCTTGTAGAGCGACATCGGGTTGCCGTTACATCAAAGAGGAAGCGCCTAAGATTCCTGTGCCACCACTCCCGCACCAGCTGCACAAAAGTACATGCACGATGCGAGTGAGGAACTCTGCTCTCCTTTACCCCGACGGAAGCTGCTGCCCCGGTCGAGAGAAGGATTCAGGTCCGCTTGATTGTTCCGGTGCGCGAGCAGGTAAGCGCCCGTAACGCTGTCTAGGGGGCGTGTTTGGGAGGTATTCGGACATTTGATTCTACACGGGGGCTCCTTCACGGAAACCTGACGGGGGCTGCTTACTGCGCAGCTCGGAGGAAAAGATTCGTAAAAAGCTTACTCATGAGTGATGAAAATAGTATCTACCAAAGTACCAGGCGTTTGCTCGGAAGAGTATAATACGCCGGTGGGGCCTCCAACGGCATCTTGGCTCGCGGATGATCGTCCGGAACAGGGGGCTGGCGTGTCAAAAAAAAAAAAAGGAATACCCGTAGGATTGCGAAGCAGACCCGCTTACTATGCGCGGAGTCCCCTTTCACATGTCAGCGGAGAATCGGTTAAGTGCCATCATTACATGAACTTGTTGATCTTGAGTTCGAGAAAAACCGAAGACCAACGCTGTTCGCGGCCCGGGACGGAAAGCGAAGAGGATCTATCTCCCCCAGTTGTTACGAGCAACCGTAAAGGGAGTTCGTAGCTCAAGCCCAAATTGGCAATCTAGGAGCCATTATCATACTATTACTACTGCGTAGTGAGTACTAGACGGCGGGCACCCCTTGCTCAGAGTGGACCGCGGTGCTCAGAGGCGAAGATGATCATATCATTGTTTCCGTGGGTAAGGCGAAGGGTGGTTACCCCGCCGCTGTGAGAGATGAATACGTACGTACCGAGTGTCTGGATAGTCATAGCCATAGTATGCTGATGCTTTGGTATGCCCCCCCCCCAAAAAAAAAACACTTATACAAGCACTGGCGTCGAGTTTGATTAGAGTGATCCGCCATCATGATTCACGCTAAATAGAGCCCCTCCACCACAGTTATAGGATGGTGGTTGTTTTAACATTGGAACAGGGGCTCTAGGGTGTTGTGTAGATTGTTTGTAGAGGTAGCAAGCAAGACTATACTACGTGTTGATGATCTCCACGTGCCACGGATGGCCTTCATAGACTTCCGGAGAGCAAGCATATTTGAAGTTTGTGCAGCAGTGCTAACATATTGAAATATGGTCATCAAAATCCCGTGGCCCTCGGCTTCACTAGCACAAGACAAAGGTTATGTTACTACAGCTTGTCTTAGTGCCTGGTTCGACATTCAAGTATTATGTGAAGAGACTGTATCACAGGCCGCAAACAAAGACTATATACTTTGCTGGTTGCCATTCTGAAGGTGGAATACCCTCAAAGCTCATGACTTTTTAGGGGAGGCACCGGACATAAGAAGCGGGTAGCTTGATTCCTCATTAACCGGCCAGTAATGATTATAGGCTACTAGCCAGATATACTTGATGAAGGCCTATCACCATACTCATACAAAGGGCCCTTATAAGGTTCTACTCATTCTTAAAGGGCATAAAACTCGGGACCGAGTATATGTACGTAACGTGCCCGAGGCGGTGGGGATTTGAGGTGGCTGATGGCTGAAGGATCGGTGTCAGGGTATGGTCCCTTTTGTAGACGGACGAGTGAGCCAAGGGAATGTTATAGTCTTGATCCCATATGAACATCTGCCCCGGCATTCATGCCATGCGCAGTAGAATGAGCCGCGCATCGTTGTACTCGACCGCATTGTCTCTCGAGGATACCTTCTTTTTAAGGTGTCTGATCCACTCGATAAGCGTGCGGAGGACACTGGGACCCGCGGCTTTACCACCCATGAATGGTGCCAACCTGAAATTCGATGGGTTTGAGGGCCGAAAGGTAGCCGCGGTCAATATGGGGGAGACGGACAATGGGGGATGGGTTCCTGTCCCGCCATGCCACTGTATGCGCGATGCGAATAGCAACCACGGGAGCTGTGAACAGGGACATTATACGTAGACTCGCACGCGGGTCTCCCGTGGGCCCGGTGAGGGGGAGGGGGTGGCCGAAGGATTCAAACAATTCGGGGCCCCATATGTACGCCCTTCGCAAGAAGGAATGAGGGCATGCGGGTTTTTGACCCTACAAGCGTCAAGTCGACGCAGACTCGACTCACCGAGCGCTGGGAAGGGCAACTGCCCGGGGCCAGGGGCCATTCGGACCGATCGTCAGCTCTTGAACCGAACGCGAGGAAACTCGGCGCATTGGCATTGTGATGGCGTTCAGCCTTCCGAAATTTACTGTAACCAAACCGACGAACCCTGACGATAGGAAGAGAAAAAGATCCAGCCCAATCGTTTCACAGGCCACAAGGATTGAGCGGGTGCACTAGTAAAATAACCCGTGTCCAAAGTTCGAAGAGGCCGGAACGTGGTAATTAATGGGGTGGTGGGATGTTCAAACCGGGATATCGACGGTAATTCTTGGCATCGTTTTTTTCACCTCAGCCATGGAAGCAACATTTATGCATGCAACGCCGCAGTCCCGCCAGCAGACTTTGAATACCGTGGCAGAGTTGGCTACCTAAGCTAGGTAGTCTCTATCTGGATACCTAGCCCTAGACGGCCTGCTGTCAAATATCTTAGCAATAAAGGCCCTTCTGCCTAATTCGATGGTGATGTAAAGGCTGGGAAGGAGATAACATTGGGCTAAAGGTAATGCCTACCTTCTTGGTTGCAGTAGTCGAGCTACCAAACTTTGCTAACATACCATCAGTGTGCTTACCTAATATGCTGGGATAAAAGTGGTGTGAAGAACCCACAACCACGTGCCGGTGACCATTATCAATATGTACCAACTCGGTAGATGTGAGACTGAATTTAATCCATGAAAAACCCTGAGCTGTGTGGCAGAGATCAAAAGCGGAGAAGACACTAGTGCCTCAATGGTTCGGGAGTCTCATCCACACCCATACGCAACTTACATATGTCCTTGCTACAGTACAAGCTATGCGTAGGTAGGTAGGTGCCGCATGTAAGTTGCTGGGACCATCGCGTTTCGTTTGGTGTCATCTAGGTATGTACATTATTCGTGCAGCTTTTCTCTTGCTTCCTGAAATGATTATTACAAATTCTGCTTCGGTAAGATAAAGTGGTAGCAATGCTAGGTTGCTGAGTTGTTCGCAGGTCCATTTCATTGAGCTGATGGGTTTGTAACATATGTGGTGTCAGACCGAATAAAACCTACCCTGCCAAGTCCTGAGGGGGCGCGCTAGAAGGACCACCATACTAATATAGGCGTAGGCTGTCTTTGAGTACATTCAGCATTTACTCATGTGTATCGTATTAGTGAGTGTGAAATACCTACCTAACTGGGCAGTTTAACTTACCCCTCCACACTTAGCTAGTAGACGTCGATCTGGGACTACTAGAGTCTTGTCAGGTCTGTGCGAGAGGTCCCCCAGTCCGATGTCCCATGTGCCAGTGCACCCGACAATACAAGGCACAGGGGTATTTTCTAGTTAGTTGCCTCCACTTGGCCACTATATCTCATAGTGGGTTAAATTGTATGGTATCTCAGCTCGAGATTTCGTTCAAGATCGATAATCTTCGAAAATTGGCAACCTGCGATAGCGGTAAGTATCAGCAGAACGATCTGCAATGTCCAAGCCCAAACAAATTTGTATGTGCTTCTACTCGGTGGTAAAGTGGCCTCGGTGGAAGGTCACTAACAGAACATACTGCTGGGATTTTGTACGCTCCTTCTCCGTTAGAAATTCTGCCTAATCTTGGGATCTAATGTGGGGCCACGTGTTGCGAGCCGTGCAACCAATGCAGTGTATGCAGGCTAACCTTGCAGTGTCCAGAACGCGGGATTTGGGCCGTTATTAACTTACCTTAGTATTAGGCTTACGAACCATGTCCACCCGCCTCGAAGATGATCAGGGGAGGGGGGATAGGCTCGTGTGATAATGGAGGGATGACCAGGCAATATCCCAACCTTAATTTATTAAATAAGACACTGACCTCAACTAGCGGCGACAGTCAGCAGTAGTAGGTATTCACTAGAGGCAACGCTGGTACCATCCAGCTTACGATGTTTGTTACCTTGTGCGCGACCACGCAAAGCTCAGACGAAAGTTCCAGTCGAGTAGGGCCGAAGTGAAAGGGTGGCTCGATTCCAGGTATCCGATTTACTGCATGGTTTGATTACGCATCGCTATCTCGCTTGAGAGGCGCTTATAGTGACGACTTGGGCACACTACTGATAGATTCAAATACTCATTCAAAGCCGCCACATCAGAGCCGCAGATCCACGTTGTCCGGCTCTGGGAGGAAGAAGTCTGACCCTGTCGAGTAATAATGGACAGAAGTCACTTCTTGTGTCCTCACAGATGAACCCGTTCGTCTGTGACTGTTGTGCGACATATACCCGTGTCCTACAGCTGCCGTGAAATGAGGGTCTGGTTCTTTTTCGTGGGATTCGATGTACCGGGGCTTTGATAGCAGGGCCGGGTCCCTTAGAGAATCACCTGCATGCCTTACTCGCAAACGCCCCCGATGTGAAATATCCTACCCAGGAATTTCAACTGACCCCGACGGTAACTTACTCTCAGGTTACATGGGACCTCAATGTAGGAAATTTGAGAACCCTTGTTGGGGCAGTAGGAGGGCCGTCGAAGCAGTAGTGAAAATATGTATTGTTTCTACATACGTTGTGGGTTTTGAGTATAAGAAGAGATCGACCGAAAGCCTGCTTAGCTCTACAGGAAAAGCGACTTGCCACCTATCTCCTCGGGTACCAACCAGTAGGTCACATAGTAACCGGTAGCGGCAGATACGTTAACCTAAAACAGCAGTATACTCCATCAAATGGTAGATTTGGACTATTCAACTGGCTACGAATTTCCCGTTTATTTCAGAACTAAACCGAAAATGTAGTTATTGGTTACTGTGTGACCCACTGGCACCCGAGAAGATAGTGTGGCTATGAGCTGACATAAAGAAATCCTTTGCATGGAAGTAATAAAGCCTTGTGATTATACCGTGATGGTAACGTTGAGATTCCTTAGCTGGCTAAGGCTGCGATGCTACATACTGTACATTGTTCGGATGAATACAAAACCGGTACCACATGTCGGGTCAAGCAACGTCAACAAGCACCACCACCAGTCAAGACAGACAGGAGTTGATTGCACCACGAGAAATCCGTACCGTGAGCAATGTAAATGCAAATGGGTACGACGAAAGGTCAATTTAGTACAAAGTTTAATTAACCACATTTTTAGAGCAGGGTGTCCGAAGTTTATCTCTACATTTTTTTTCAAGTTAACTAGGTATAGTAAGACGGCGGGGGAAAAAAGGTCAATAACTACTGCAGACGTCCTTTTAATGTGCCCGTTGGGCTTGCATACTGATGGGGGGTTTGGGTTGTGTAGCCGGAGATCAAGTCCTGTATAGTTGCATATGCACGGAAATCATAACCCTCCCTTCCCACCGTAAGCCGCTTTAAAGTCATGGGCCAGTGGTTTGGACCGGGGAGGAACGGACGCAAGAAAGGTTCTCGCTTGGTTTGCCCATGTGCATACACACATTGTAAGTAAGTAGGTATGTACCGTCCCTTCCAGCTCGCTGGGGGATATTGGATTACCTATATATGTACAGCGGTTCACAGCACGGCTATCGAATTCGAAAGATCCAGGGTATATCGAGTTATCAAATGCACAAGACCTATATGTATTGCAGAAACCTCAGGCAGCAAGTGAGTAGCTCGGCGATTCATCGAGGTCGCCGTATGAACGCGGGTCGCAGTAGTTTCCTGTGTGTCTTGCAACCGCGAGAGGTCTCTTGCGAGCTTCGCTGAATGCCATCACAATGCATGGTTCATATTGGATCGCGTCTGGCTCGCAAGGGTTGCGGCGTATAATGATATACATCTGGGAAGTACCTACGTATTTTTCAAAGCTTTCCAAGGTTCTTCTCTTTGGGGCACCTCAACCCCGAGGTCATTTCCTTCACGCCAAGAGATCCCATCAGTAACCCAGCCTTGCTCTGACCCACCCGTCTGATTCCCCGGCTTGAGGCCTGCATCGCGTGTGATGGACTGCTACATGCCCACGATGGATGATGCCGTTAGCACCTCGATAACCCCACCTTGAAGAGCCACATGGGCAGGGACGAAGCCGTGTGGATGTATTGCTGACCTGGCGTCAGGGTGCTTGGCATATGCGCGAGCCACGCGGTACATCATGCCCTTCCTGGAAAATCAGCCCCGATCAGATCAACTGCATCGAGTGCGGCTTGCGGCTTGCGAAGGTACGATTCCAAGGCTTGGCTGTAGCCGCCACACCCTGTATTAGTTCCCCTTTCGTCCCACATATTTTGCCTCATGCTGCTAGAGGTACGTACTACCTAGGTAAGTAGTTGCTAGAGAGCTGTGCGACAATTTCCTGTATAGGGCCGGTGCATCGCTCGATAGACGTCCAGCGAGTGCCAGACGTGTGGCTGCAGGGCATCTGTTATGGAACCACTACTGGATGCCATATGAAGGATGGGGTGTATGTCTGCAAAGTACGCACATCCTTTTATAGAGGAGGTAGAGGTTCGCACATTTCAAACCCAATTGAACCTCGCGCTAGCGTCAGATCTCGTCGTGGGGCCCCAGGTAGGTACATATCTACTTGCCTACTAGGTATGCATGTACCTGTAACTAGTGCACCAGTTTTTCCACCTGCCGTTTCCCTTGTGGCCCCTGCTGTACATACAACCTTACCTAGAGGTAGCCTCTAGCCTCTACTTACACAGGAACCCCCAGCGGACCAATCCGGGGATCACCCACTCTCGAATCTAACCTTCCATGAGGTGCCCTCGTCCACTCGTTCTCCTTGCCTCCCTTCCGGTCCCTCCGCAAGCAAAAACTAAGCCTCCGCTAGTGCCATAGAGAGAGACATTTGAGTCCCTTTCAAGTGGCGATCGGCCCTCATAGGACGACTGGAGTTCGTGCAGACTTTCCCACGTTTCTGTTATTTCCCAGTCCAGTTCGAAATCCGCTATTTTCATATCCCGTCAGCCCCATATGTGCACTGTCGTTGGCAGCACATTTCTTTTCCCCCTTAGATACTACTGCTCGCTGTCGGCACAGATAACGCTCATCTTCATCTACATGAACAGAAACTCAAGGCTCTGTGTGGCCTGTTGCGTTTAGATGCAATTGGATGTTTAGCGCTAAAGAGAATCGGACTCTACGCCATCTGAACTTTGTTGTCACCGTCTTGTTCAAGTCCATATACACACGTCTGACAGCACCGGGCCACACTCCTGCTCCGCTTCCCTCGATTCTATGACCTTTCTCTTGGGATATTGCGCGTCGCCAGCCCCGTCGAACGGTTTCCTGCTTGGTCAAGATAGTGTGCCGGGACGCCCATCTATTCGAGATGGCCACTGAGAATCAAACCCCTATCTCCCAGAAGCTCCCCGCGGGGTTGGCTACAGTACTAAATGCGCCGGAAGACCGGCGGGACTCGGCCTACTATTCGAGCACCGATGCGTCAAGCAAACGTAGGTCCCATTGGGCTGTATAGCTACTTCTATAGACTATTTCCTTGTACTTACTGATTTCGCGCTCTAGACACTTCGGCCGCCTCTGGTATAGGGATCAATGTCTATCCCTCAGCGCATGACAAGACGCCTTCTCCGACGACGACGACGAACCTCGTCCCTCAGCCCATTTTATCTCCTGTCAGCAACATGAGCGTCGCGTCCATGGTCTCGCCGGCATCGCCTGGAGGTGGCCGCTTCGATCGTCCTCTCTCATTGGATTCTATATCGGGTGCGGCCAGCATTGGAAGGGAATCACGCCGGGAAAGCGTTGATAGTAGGATGAACCAGAACTTTGGCGAGCTGAGGCTTACGAGCTCGCCGTATGCCAGTCAGAATCAGTCAACGACATCGATCCAGGGTAGTTTAGCCCAACAACGGAATCCACGCGCGGGTATTGAGCAACTCGCAGCGCATAGGATATCTAACGGTTACCAGCCCAACGTAGAACGAACTCCAGAAGGGCACGGCAAGGTTGTTAGGACGGCACCTGCCATCACTGGACCCGCTACGAGCACTATCGCTAGGGCCGCAGAGCCTACTAAAGGTCAGGCGTGGGCTTTCCCCGAAGAAGAAATACAAAGGGTACCATCGGCGACGGCCAATCATAGCTTTTACGATTCAAGGCGGAGTAGCATAACAGAATCGATCGCTAGTAGCCAATTTACTACGGAGTCGCGGTTGCCTCCGGGACAGCGCCGTCTCGACGAGAGTCTCGCGACGGATTATCAGCGTCTGTCGAACGTCTCGGGCGAATATCCATCTCATGTTCATCATCATACCCTTCAGCATAAGCAGGATCTACATAGCGAGGAGTCTAGCCCGCCAGGTGGCGCCCAACCATATAGCAGAACACCCGAGCTTCGAGTAAGCCACAAACTGGCGGAGCGAAGGAGGCGGACTGAGATGAAAGAATTGTTTGAACAGCTTCGTGACCTCATGCCCCAGGAGCGCGGGTCTAAGGCTTCCAAATGGGAGATCTTAACTAAAGGTAATGCTGGACCTTGATTCGCGTTAGCAGTATATGTACTAATCCCGATTTCTAGCCATCGCCGAACATCAACGACAGCAAGATGCTATTAAGCAGCTTTCGAGTGCCTGCCAGAATTCTCAACAAGAGGCTCATATCCTGCGACGTGAATTGGAGAGGGCGCGCGCGGAAAACGAGCAGTTACGCAATAACATGGCAATGCCGCCAGCACAAAGCTCTGCAAACCATGCAGTACCGTCTCAGGTCGGGGCGGACAGGTATGCGCAAGATCCATATGGCAGACCGCAACCTCAGCGGCCGGAGCTGCCACCTCTACGTTCTTTGAGCGGAAACTTGCCAAGTGCGCCCGATTCCATGACAGGGGTACAGTACGAGGAGCGATCAAACGGATTCCGCCAGGACAGATTCTAAGGATATCGCTTAGCAAGACATACTGTTTCTGGCAGACGGCCGCTCGAGTATCCTCGTCTTTTCCTCCGTGACAGCGATATTCACAAGGGTTGAACGCAGCTGGTCAATTTTTTGAAGGGTTGATCGGAAATACTGTCAACATCCCGAGAAAACGTCGATTGTCATTTCAGCCTGGAGTCCTCATCTTGGAAGCCAACAATACGTGAGCGACGGCTTCTCGGACACACAAGCCCCTAAAGGTCCGAACGAAACCTTGAGCTATTTCATTTGTACTTACTGTTGTCGCATTAGTGCGGAAGCTGCTGTGTAGCCGCCCGTTCAAAGCATACCTGATACCCCCTTCGATTAATATGACCTTGCAATCCGGATTGACGATGCTGGCCTCGACCCGATGGATGAGCGGGATCGACGCTTGAGGCACCGTATCTATTCTCGTGGACATCGCTATTCAAGAAAGCGATTATGACTCTGTGGTGTCACTGAACGCTTCGGCAGCACAGAAGTTGTTCAAGCCCAAAGCAGGACCTGGCTAAGCTAATGTCTTTCGGATCAAATTGCCATTTACTTTACCGGCGTTCTTCGAAAGTATTGGAAGTTTTTCACGGCGACAGGGAATTTCTGGAACCAACGGCCCTGGTCCAGCCGGCTAACTCAACATATAATGCGGCTATTTAGAGCAGAGCATGGTTGCTTCTTATGTCTGATAAACGAGGTCGAGAATGAGGAACGAGAATCTACAGGGCCGGGAGGTGAGGGTGCTTAGATGACTGCTTCCACGAAGGAGATATCTACTTGAGGTGGAGTCAGGTTGATGACAGTTGACAATTCGAGCCCTTCGAAACGTTCTAGGATTTTAGTGTTTTTCTTCCTCTCTTGTTGGCATGGTTGGTGGTTTCTGAGGCGTCTCCATATACCCGGCTTATATTTTTATTTGACGGACGCCGACTGTTCGGGACCAGCAAGGTGGCTCACCGTCATCGATAAAAGTACGATTATGTACGGATCGTGGGCATGGGATATGAGGAAGGGATGACAGGAGGGTGGGCCGTAAAAATAGTGTGTAGAATCTCTTAGGGCGTCAGGTACCCTAGAGCTTCTTACCTACCAATAAATCAACGAGGAAGCTGTGGTTCATACAGGGAGTCACGAGGTCCAGAACAGTGATGAAAATTAATGATAATAATAAAAAAATATAATATAGATATAGACATAGATATAGATACTTATATATAAGTACATATATATACTTATAAATATACGGTTAAGAACGGCGAAACACGTTCGATGTGGACAACCAGTCTGTATGGAATCGAGAACGTTAAAGGATCTGACTGAATACATTTTTGTCTCAAGCCGCTCGCCATGTCCAGGCTGATTTATGGGAGGTACTGCACATCGTTAACCCGCTTACATAAGGAGACCCTCTTCCGGATTAGCGCAGTCGCGAGGGGACCTTATCATGTGCGCAACTTATCGGCCAAAAAATTCTCAACCATTTCCTCAGAGGCATCCATCCGCATCTGTAGCCATTGCCTTAATCGCCTACCAAAGCAATAGGGATTCTGTCGCCGTCGTCTCCAATCCGTGTCGCATACATCCTTCCGTACCTCGCTTAATTCGACTTATCAGGATGTAGGTTTCCATGGCCGCAGTTCTGCTTTGCTTTCTATGGCACCATCAGTTGACATCTGTAGGCATTCGCTTCGTCGTGCCGCTCTCAGAGCAACATCCGGCTTCGCCAAGGCTGTGGCTATGCCCAGACAGCAGGTTGCCTCCCTTGCCATGCAAGTCAACAAGGCCAACGTGCGATCCGCCGCCGCTCTGCCTCTGTCTCGGTATTTCTCCCAAACCGCACGAGCCGCTCAAGAAGAACAGGAGAACGCTACGGTGGAAAGTGCCATGGGGTCCGCCGCCGAGTCCGAGCAGTCTTCGACTTCGACCCCGCGCGATGCAGAGCAGCCGAAGAACGTTGTCTTCGTCAGCAACATGACTTTTGACGCTACCGACGTGCACTTGCGCGAGGCCTTTAGCCAGTACGGAGACATCGTGTCTATCAACATCGGGCGGGATGGCCGTGGCCTGAGCAGAGGGTATGCAAAAACATCTTGATATTCGTGTCTCTGTTGCTTGAATATGCCGAGTCCGTCTTTCTATCCGTTCGCGTTGCTAACAACAGTGTGAAGATTCGGCTTCGTCCATTTCAAGGACGAGCAATCTGCCAATAAGGCTGTCGCTGGAGCCGACAAGTCGTTCTGGCACGGCCGCCGCATCAACGTTGCCATCGCCAACAAAGCTGCGGCCCGCTCACCGAGATCCGCACGTGGGGAAGAACCCAGGGAGCCCACCTCATCGCTGTACATCGGCAACATCCCGTACGAGACGTCGGACGCTGAACTCAACGCCATTTTCAAGGAACTAGAGAATGTTGTTGATGTTCGAGTTGCGATTGACCGCAACACGGGCTGGCCGCGTGGCTTCGCGCACGCTGATTTCAAGGATGTCGAAAGCGCGGTGAAGGCTTACGAGAAGCTCTCGCAGACCGAGATAGGAAACCGGTCGCTACGTTGCGACTATTCGCAGCCACGGGAAACCCTCCAAGGCAGGCGGCAGTAGTAGCAGCGGGCAAGACTAGACTACCGAACGCAATAGGGCGTAAGGTGGCTCCTTAGCCCCAAGCATCTGGAGCGGACTCAGCCCCTCTCCAGGCCTGGGACATGTATTTCTATCGCGAGGCTTAAGGCGACGGGGTGGTACTCGTGGGCGAGTCAAATCATACGAGTTGTATACCTAGGGCCAGGCCTCACAGAAGAGGAATGCAGGCGAAGTGTACATGTACATATAGCAACGTAGATTCAAGTGTAGAACAACCAGCAGCCACGAAATCAGGCCCCGGCGCTCGCCATGTGCCATGGGATGATTTAGTGGGCCCTCTCCATTCCACAATACCAGACCATTGACGTACTACGGGTATGTATGCAGTACGAAAAAACAGGGGGTACCCAGTAGTAACTTACCTAGTAGGCAGGTACCTATGTAGGTAGGACAGTGGGGAGCGCCGGTGTCTGCTTCCCATCACGTCCGTCCCTCGGTACGTCTTGTGTGGGTGGGGTGGGTAATTTGCCGGTAAGCCCCAAACCCGTGTCGGGCTTTGTAATGTGCAACTTCGTGGTTCACAGCTCAACCCCAATTCTTACCCAAACATAACACAACAGGAACAAAGTTGACTCGTTTAAGCTCAACGCCCGACCGTTGGGACTCCCTTTGAATTAGATCCCTTCTCTGTCCACCATTTATTTACCTTTACCTCTTAACTGAGCCGCAACCTCCTACCTCCTGGGGGGTGCTTCGCAATCGAAGCCATTGCCACCAGCTCCTGACACCGCCCGATCAACCACCCAACCCTCTCTCTCTCTCTACCTTCACAGACAGATACATTTGACACCGCTGTCATGTCTTTCATGGGTGGCGCAGAGTGTTCGACGGCGGGCAATCCGCTCAGCCAGTTCGCGAAGCACGCCCAAGATGACCGTAGTTTACAGCGAGACCGGATGGTGAACGGCGGTCCCCAGGGTGCCATGGGCGGCTTCCGAAGTGCCGCACAGCATGGCCCGCAAGATGAGGTACACACCACGCACTGCCGTTTGCTTCCCTAGCTTTACTAATTGGGCCGAGTAGGTGATGAACGGGTTCATGCAACAGAATGGCCAGTTACCGAATATGCCCCTCGAGACCATGAACCAGATCCGACTAGACCCTCCTTCTCAAGGCATTCACCTACGATCCAACACGACATCCCCTTCTTGGGCGAGCGAATTCCAGCCTCCACCACAGGCCGCTATGGAGGCGGCGTTCAAGGTGCCCCCGGGTACGCAGTTCAGCCCGGACGACTACGCCAAGTTCCAACAGATGAACAGCCAGGCGAACTCGTCGCGGTCAAGTCCTATGCCGTCGGCCATGGCGTACCAGCATCCGATGATGGGGATGAGCCGCATGGGTAATATGGGCATGGGCTATGGAATGGGCGGCATGTACAATAACCCCATGTACCAACCAGTCCAACAACAACCACACCAGCAGCCGTTAGGAACAATGGACCAAGGAAAGGGGAAAGGTAAGCTGGTGGAGCTTGATGATCAACAGTGGGAAGAACAGTTCAAGCAGCTGGAATTACAAGACAAGCAAGCGAGTGAGCAGGACGAGGCCCAGGCATTGGAGCCGGAACTTAACAAGTTGGACGAGAAGATCTTGGAGTCGGAGACGAACGAGTTCGGAGATTTTGAGTCTATATGGAGGGGTATTCAAGCCGAAAAGGCTGCTGCGAAGGAGGCTCTTGATGAGGAGGAGTGGATGGAACAGCTCAACAATCCAGATTGGGCGAATGGCATGAATTGGGACGGCCTCGGCTCCAACAGCAGACTCCTAGGGGACCCCCAGATCGATAACTACCTTTTCGAGGAAGACAACTTGTTCAAGGACACGCCAAACCCGTTTGACGAGGGTATGCGCATCGTAGAGGAAGGTGGCAACCTCTCTTTGGCTGCTTTAGCGTTCGAGGCGGCGGTGCAAAGAGATCCTTCGCACGTCGAAGCCTGGGTGCAACTCGGAACGGCGCAGGCGCAGAACGAGAAAGAGACGGCAGCTATTCGGGCCCTTGAACAGGCTAGGAAGTTGGATCCCAATAACGCCGATGCGCTGATGACGCTGGCGGTGTCGTACACGAACGAAGGGTACGATAGCACGGCATACCGGACTCTCGAGCGCTGGTTATCGATTAGATACCCATCTATCATCAACCCCGCCGACGTCTCTCCCCCGACCGAGCTGGGCTTCACCGAGCGGCATGAGCTTCACGACAAGGTGACGCAACATTTCATCAACGCGGCGCGGCTGAGTCCCGACGGCGAGCACATGGACCCAGACGTGCAGGTGGGGCTTGGCGTGCTGTTCTACGGCGCCGAGGAGTACGAGAAGGCCGTCGACTGCTTCTCTGCAGCGCTGGCGTCGTCAGAGCTGGGCGCGTCCAACCGGCGCTCGCAGGTGCACCTCCTGTGGAACCGGCTCGGCGCGACGCTAGCCAACAGCGGCAAGAGCGAGGACGCCATCGCGGCGTACGAGAAGGCGCTGACGCTGCGACCCAACTTCGTGCGCGCGCGCTACAACCTCGGCGTCTCATGCATCAACATGGGCTGCCATGAGGAGGCCGCCGGCCACCTGCTGGCGGCCCTCGGCATGCACAAGGCGGTCGAGCGCGAGGGCCGCGAGCGGGCCCGCGAGCTCCTCGGCGGCGCTGGTCGCAACGTCACCGACGCCCAGCTCCACGCCATGACCACCCAGAACGAGAGCACGAACCTCTACGACACCCTGCGCCGCGTCTTCACGCAGATGGCCCGCCGCGACCTCGCCGACAAAGTCGTTACCGGCGTGGACCCCGAGATCTTCAGGGGCGACATCGACTTCTAGATAATGGGGGTGCCCCAAGCGGATTAGATAGGGGAAGCGGGCCCAGCGTGTGTTTAAAAGCGGACTGTGGCCCCGTCTCTCTTCGTAGGTGATCACGGGGGACGACCGAGAGGAAAGCGTTGGTTGGTGATGAGCGGGAGGACGAGGATTATGGGGTTACAGACGGCTCCCGGATATCCTACCGAGCGCTCCTTTACGGTTTAGGTGTACATGAGTCGACATGGCCGTGACTACATCAAGCTGTGTTGTTTGTTTGTTGCGGATTTGATAGATGAATCCTACCTGAGACCTCGTCAAGAACTTGATAGCGCTTCGCAGGACTCTATACATCTTGCCAAGTCCCGCGTGCAACGTGCATCAATCATCCAGAATGTTTCTGTGACGATGATAGACATAAGATACGTGACGCTTTTCCCTTCATTCGCTAGTGAGTGATGTACAGATTCGCCGCGCCTCGTCTCCTGCTCGTGGTATCTCCTCGTCGGCTACTACCCACTTAGGCAGCTATGTTCGTCTCCCGGAATTCGGCCGGCTACCTACTTAACTGCAGCTGTGCTTCCTGCGGCTCCCACAGGCCGACCGACCAACCAGGGGCCATAAGACCCCGGGGGAAGGGACGGGGACGAGCCGAGCCGACGGGAAGTGGCGGACGGGTCCGACCCCGTTACCCACGGTATCTGCTCTGTTCTACGTACAGCCCGGAAAGATGATCTCTGTGTTGCCTCCGGCTGGCGATAGGTACTTTTTCTTCCTTTTTTTTTTTGTCTGGTTCCGATTCCATACAGACACCGACCGGGGATGGCCTGGGCTAGCTAGCTCAGACGTAAGGTCCACCACACATGCCTTTCCCTCCGATTCCGATTCCGATCCCGATCCCGATCCCGATCCGCATAGACGCCCCGACCCCCAGCAAGGGGACGGCAAGCGCAGTTC
The DNA here is from genome assembly GCA_004154925.1 of Monosporascus cannonballus. NCBI lineage: Eukaryota > Fungi > Ascomycota > Sordariomycetes > Xylariales > Monosporascus > Monosporascus cannonballus. The sequence goes on from QJNS01000043.1 coordinate 282,273, forward strand.
TCGAGGGAGCGGGGTGAAAACAACCCCCCACCCCAGGATGGCTTTGCACCTCGGTATTCCATGTCTTCTCGCGAAATCTTGCCCCGGTGCCCCTGCCTGCTTACACTTAGGTAGGTAGGTACATAGGTAATGCCGCTGCGACCTGGGTATCCGCGTAGGTCTACGTAGCTGCTGTTATTGGACAAAGGAATATATGTAGCCAGATGTCCGTTAGGCAGGTCATCGATGTTGTATTAGTGCTCCGTAGTTGAGTACTCCGAGGGGGTTTCTCTTTCCGAGAAAAGCCGAAGACAGCAATACCTAGTTACCTCCGTTCACGCCTCTCGGGTGCTTCTAAAACAGCGGGGGAGCATGCATGATATCTCACCTTAGAATCTACATCTACGAACTCCCCCTGAAAGTTTTGGTATGATAACCAAGGAAACAATCGATTTGCCTAGGCGACAGCAATAGCACCGATATACTTTACAAAGCATAGTGATCGAATATTTTCTCAATTCAAAAGGGCGATTAGCCTGGCCGCCCTACCCTACCGTACTCCAGTCCCAATGCGTGGTGCTACTCATATGAAGTAGCTAGGAGAAATTATATATACACACATATATATACAGCGAGAGGGCTCTCTCTGCTCCGCGCCACATTATCATGCATTAAAGAAAAACGTATAACGTCATCGCTCATATCTCGGCAGCGGTTCGTGGGCATGGCCCGCGGGGGCCGCGGGGGGCGATGAGGGCCCGCCGATGGAGTGCAGCGGATCCCGCGGCCCGTAGGCCCCGTCGTAGTCGTGCTCATCGAGCAGTGGGGCCGAGGGTTCATTGACGTCGTCTACGGCAGGTGGCGCAGAGGGCCCCACGACACTGAGGGGCGGCGGCGCCGCCGAGGGGCCCGCCGCGGCATCGTCGTCGTAGTCCTCGGGGACTTTGGGGGGCGCGCTAGCCTCCTCCATAAGCCGGCGCCGTTCCAGCTCCTGCTTGTCGTCCGTATGGCTCGAGGGGTCGACCCGCGACGACAAGTCCGCGAGTGTTGGTGCAGAGGGGCCCTCGCCGACGTCATCGGGCGATTGTCCTGCAAGGGCGGCCGCCGGGACGCTGCCGTGCGGCGCCTCGAGCCGTGGCCCATGGAACTCCTGGCTTGGCGCAGAGGGCTGCGAGGGCCCGGCCTCGGGTTCGGGAGGCTGCTGCATTGGCTGGCTTGGCAACAGCCGCTGTTCTGCTTGGCGCACACGCTCCTTTTCCGACAGCCCCGTCTGATCGGGCATTTCTGGTGGTGGAACGTAGATTGGAGTGCTGGGTTCGTGACTCTGGAAATCGTAGTACGATGTCTGAGGCAGGGCCGGAGGATAATAGGACTGTGGCGACTCATGGTATTGTGCCGCCCCAGGGTGTCCGCTCCACCCGCCCTCGTCATTGTATCCGTCCTGCCAAGTATAGTCCAGCTCATCTCGCTCGCCGGGCGCGTTTTGTGGCGACGTAGGCTGCAACATGAGGACTGACCCGGCCACTTGCTTCCCCCGTGACCGACTACTGTCAGTAGTTCCTACGATGGCTTCAAACGTCACAGATATAACGCCCTTCTCTCGCCGCAGGTGATCCGTATCTACTATAGTCGGATTCCAATTCCCAACATTTTTTCCTTCGTAAGGGCTGACGGGCGAAGTGCTATTGACTCTGTGTAGAGTCATCGAAGCCATGCGCGTTGGGTGTGGCGATGTCCCGGAGGATTGGCCGGCGAGCTTCCCGCCCAGGTCTACGACAACCTCCACATGATACTTGAATGTGATCAGCCCGCCGGGTACCCCTTTGATGCTTGGAAATACATCTTCCGGTACTCTGACTGATGTGGTGATGTTAGCTGTTAACGTTGCCGGATCGATAATGAGAGGAGCAACGGTCTGAGAAAGGTCCTTCCGGAAGACGCTACAAGAACCGGCGGACGACAGAGATAATCCTCCCAGGCCCGTCCTCGACCTAGGATAGTATTCTTCCCGCTCTAGCTTTGCGGCATCCTCTCTGGATAAGTTCGAGAAGAGGTGCGCCGGTGGTGCATAGTCGACCCGGCCTTGCCGATAAAAGGTGACTATAATCCCATGCATGCTCTTCATCCGTCGGTTATGCTCGACTCTAATCTTTACGGTTATCGTATCTCCCGGTAGACAACCTCCCTTCAGCAACTCAACTGTAGCGGTAATCTCGCGACCGTCTGTCCCTGATTTTCTGCTTCCGGCAACAGATTCGCCACTCCCCTCTGCACCTCTCCCGCTATGCGACCCGCTGTTATTGCTGATGGCGCTTTCTCCGCTGAATTCGCTTTGTATATCACTATTTATCGGACTGCGAGACGTGGGCGCCGCGCCAGGTTCGGGTGTCGTCGCTTCGTCTGGACCGGCGTGACCCCAATTCGGACTCTCGTTCGTCCTTATCCTTATGTGGTCCCTATCTGACACGGGCTCTGGATGCTCCGTCGACATTGAACGGGCGTTGACAATCGGAGCTGATATCGTTGATGTAGCTGTTTTCTTCCTTTTCGGCCGTCTTGGCATCGTCTGCATCGTGACTTTCTGTTCTCGTGGGGGGGCAAGCAGTCCAATGTCCAGCCTCTCGACTAGCGACACCTTGGTCTCGCAACTAACGGTCGGGGTCATCGAGGTAGGGCGCGTGAGGGTGGCAGTGACCATATAGGATATGGTACCTCGCTCGAACTAGACCGCGACATGAGTAAAGCCCTCGTATGCGTGAAGCATGTTGAGAGTATGATGGCCGTACCTCTATGCTACTAGGGAGTCCCTTTGAGGGAAACAGAAGATCGAATTCGAACTCATATCTCATAGGTTTTAGTCTACCATCCCCGCATAAAACTTGTTCGTCCTGAAATAGGGAAGCATGTCCGTTGCCATGGTAGCGAAAACTGCGGCCTCCGTCGCTAGATGCAATAGCAGGATTTACTGGGCCGAGCTGGGCTGCAGCGCCGGCATTTTTAAACGCGCGCACATAACCGTGTAACGCGACGGTCAAATGCGTTATGCGAATTGGTTTTATGACAGACAGCACGACATGGCCCTTTACATGGTCGCCGGCCGAGTATTGGCGATGAGGTTCTTTGAGACGGATGTGGAAATCGGCTAGGTTACGCGTCTTGGAACGAAGGGGGGATGCAAGGCGCGAGAAGATCGATGGCTTGGGCGGCGGGCCGGCAAGCGACAAGCTGGCGATCTTGTCAAGATCGGAACCCATCTATTCGACAATCTCCAATTCGACAACGACGTGCGTGTCTCACATGACACGGCACAATACTCGTCGTCGACGTCGTCGGCTGGTGCTGCTTTCCAATCACAGCTTTATAACTCGGATGTAGATTGGCTGCTAGACGTGACACCTCCGGCAGGGCCACACGATAGGAGGCGGGAGGAAAATATGCGGAATGTGCGCGCTGCCAGCCTACAGGAGCTTCGGGGACTTGGCAGCCAGTTCGGAATGGCGAGAGGGTACGGAGACGGGAACGAGGAGGGTGGCGGCGACGGTGGCGGCGACGGCGGCGGGAGGTGCAATAGGCGGCTCGAAGACCCCTTGGCTATCGGGCGCCGTCGTGGTATAGAGAGCGAGAAGGTTTAGGGATCGTCCTTTACAATTGCTTGGGATCATCAAATGCTTGGCCAAGAGTTGCATGTGCCAAGATGTGAAAGGTCTTGGTACTCGGGAACGGAAGTGTCTGGAGGGAGTTTGTGAGCTATGGGAAGGGCTTGGGCTTGGGCTTGGGGGAACCGGTGCCAAGGATGCCCTGCCCTTTTAAATCTCCAGAATGCTGCCGTGGGGCTGATAGAAGCGTCTCGGCTGGAAATAGAATTTTAATGATTCCTCAATGGTCCGGAGATGGGGGAATGGGATTGGGGTTTAGGTACTTAGGGTCGATAGGGGGTGTTGGCTGGCGGATCGGTTCAATATTAACACGTACTAAATCGTAGTGATCAGGAATGGGCCCCAGTCCATTCAACTCGTCAGGCGCCCACTCAGATTACCGGCAAGAACATTTGAACCAGCGGCACAATAGAGGGGGTGTCAGTGCAAACCGGCAACCCCCTTTACCGTACACATGCCTCTTCTGGACGAGTTTGTCCTACAGTTGGTGTTCGAGATGCACGCCGTACCCCTAGTGTGATGCAGGCTACCTAAACGAGCCCTTACTCCCACCAGGCGAGCCCCAATGGCATGCTGTGTTTGGTGCAGGGTTCTTGCAGGGTTGTTGCATGCCACCAACAGACCACATCACATACTATTTATTGAGTATGTACGTGTGTGCACTTGAGCCGTTCTTGAACGCCAGGTTTTAGACGGAACCCGTCATGCTAGGACTCTATCGCTTGCGGGATCCGGCTAGAAGACCCCAATAGCGTGACCCTTTGTCTCCACGTCGGTGATCGTGGGCTGGGTGCTCGGAAGCTGTGTGGTGCGCATCCTGGAACTCGTTTAGCGGATGAGACGGTTCCAGGCTCCAGGAGTCTTATTACTTGCTGCGCTGTCACACCGTCTGAAGCAGGTAGCTGGGCAAGCGAGGGCGGGAATACGCAAGAGAGACGGTCATCCTGCATATTTTGGCCTCTTACTAGGCACATACAAGCATTGTACGCAGATAGCTTGATGGGGAGGAGTCTAGATCCGAGTGGAACGAGCAACCAGGCTCGAGCTGAAGACCAACGTTACTCTTCTCCTCCTTGCTCCTTTGTTAATTTCGTCATGGTCGCGATGACATAAAGGGAGCACTATCACGGTTGTACAGTGTCGCCCCATACATATGGATTCTCCCACGAGGACCGGTATTGGGACCTCGGTTTGCTCGGTTGCAAATACAACCATCGTGCCATTTTGGAGCCCGGAGTTCCATACGTGAGACGTCACACCGTACACGTAACCGATGGTACGCACTTGTCTGCCTACACGAGGGACGCATAAATATTGCGTTGACATGCCCTTGCGGCTGTGCAGTTTCGGCTTCCTGTCCTGGGGATCTCAAGGAAGACCCGCTTCAGCTGCTCTGGACCGGCGTCCAACTAATAAGCATTGGATATTGCTAGTATCGCCGGTTTCTGCATGGTCGACTACCTAGCGGCGGTTCTTACAAATCAATGCAGGCCGATATAACATCGTTTAGTTGTGCGGAAATCGACGTGGTTTTAGTGGACAAGCAGAATTGTTATTATGAAATCGGCTGAGCAAGGAACAGCTTGGAAGTTGTTTGGGTTCGGAATCTGCAATAAGCCCACTATGTAATCACTCGATCCAAGAAGTCTTGTTTAGCGGGGTCCAAGAAAGCTTATTAACGTTGCCAAGTCCTAGCCAAGGACACAGACCTCACAGTTACCTGGATCCGAGAGCCGACGAGTAGAGATACTGCATAGCTACCTAGGTAGTTACAGAATCAGTATATATCGAGTCGAGTATCTGGCAAGTCCCCCTTCTTCCATCGGGCAGGTATGCATGACGGTTGCAAGTGACTCATTCGACAGTCTTAATTGCACCGACGCCCCATCACAATGACTCTGTACAATTATGGATACGATCCATACCGAATCGCCCGTCCACTGCCAAGAACGGAAGGGATTCCCCGACCCATTTGTTCAGATCCCCATCCCCATTTCATTCATACAAAAACTCCAACAAACGCCATGCTATGCAATATGATCCACCAGAAAGTGCTTTCTAGTCTAACGCCTCGCCGCTTAGGATGCTCTTCAAAATATCCGCACCAAGTCCGTCTATAGCCAGCTCTAACTCCTTTTCCCCAACGCAGCTGGCCACCTTCTTTTCATCTGCTAATCCGACACCCGCGGCGAAAATACTTCGCTTCCCTCTCTTGCTTGGGGTTTGTAGCAGGGCGAAGGAACCCGTCTTCCCATCCACCGCTGAAATCAAAGACAGTGTCTCAAGGCTATCCACGACCTCGCGGAATTCTGAACTGGATAGAGGGTGCAGAACAGAGTCGCGAGTGCACAAGAGACTGTATGTATCATACAGCGCTTTGACGCTTGGGGCAGCACTGCGTGATTTAGTTGGAGTAGCTGGAATCGATGCCGCCTGGGCTGCCCTGCTTCGTCTCTCAAGTGCTAAAAGAGAGCACAGTGCAGCCTTTTGTTGTAAGTTCAGCGTCTTTAGTCGCTGGTTTGTTCCGTTGCTGAAAGCTGCTGCCGTGATCTTGTTGAGATGGGCAATGGTCACTCGGGGTGCATTCTCCACAGTTAAACTTTTCAGAGACTCCGCCAGCATTGCGGGAAGGCTTTTCTCTCTCGATCCTTTCAAAGGCGAGGATAGGTTGGCGTTTTCCCCAAGTGGCTTTCGTGAGGGGGTAGCAAGGAGGATCTTCTCCTTGACCTCGGCCTCGTGCTTCTGTTTTGTTTCCATCTCCACAAGATCCAGAGCTCTCCGACAAATCTCGAATGCTCTGCGGAGATCGCCTGTCTGACTCGACACCTTTCGGGAGCAAAGCTCAATAGCCGCTGGGTGGATGAAGGGGAGTGGGCTTCCATCCGGTACTAGGCTCTTTAGACGGGTGGTGATTATTTCCTTGATCTGAGTACCGGAGTATGGCAGGAATGGAAGTAACTCTGGTCTCAGGTTCCGAGATTTGAGTCGCGGCAGGAAACGGTCTGTTAGATCCAGAGCATTGGCGATCCCGATCAGCACCAACCGTGATGTCTTGTGAAGAGACCACTCGAACAGTCGGTAAAGGCTTTCCAGATCTAGACTTAGAATATGGTCGATCTCATCCAGGATGACCAAGTATACGTCCGTCGTCGATTTCCGGGGCAGAATAAGCTTCTGCAGCGTTTCAGCAGCATCATCCTCGTATAAATTTGGCACGTCACAAATCTGGTCCAGGAGGGTTCCGTATAAATCCTTAGATGACTTGATGCTCATGCAGTTGATGTACGCCTTCTTGATCGATACCGATGACGATGCATCGGCTAGCTCTTGGGACACCTCGTTGACCATTGCACTCTTGCCGGTTCCCGGAGGTCCACTGACGTACATGCAACCACTCGGGTTGGGTTTAGAGCAGCGCTGTAGGAAGCCCTTGAGTTGCTGGCGTTCGGCATCCCGTCCGACCAATTGGCCCGAATTGGCGCTTCTAGAGAAGAGTTTCCGCGCATGGTGGTATACAGTTTGGGCTGCGGTAGGCGTCATGGGCGTCTGAGGGGTGAGTCGCTTAGAGATCCTCGCAGGAGACATAACCCGGTGCCGAGGTGTAACGGGAACTCTGGCAAGAGCATCCCTGAACCGCGGCGTGCTGGGCGTGAGAGGAGGACACTGGGCTGCACCTACTGTCAATCGTCGTTCTTCCCGTTTAGATTCCTCGCGAATAGGGCGTTCTTACCTGGTTTCGCGTCTGTCACAGCTGGAGAGTCCCCATGACTTGAAGGGGTTGGCCGAGATGCCGACTTCTCAATGAGTTGGGTAGTAGGTGCTACATGGCTCGGCTTCTCGCTGGTGGTAGTTACTTCTGGGTCTGCGTTCTCGTCGTTGAGCAGGGAGCTGCGTGTCTGACGTCTCGTTCTCTTCGCAGGCAGGTCGACCTCTAATAGCTTGATGTCAGTGGTTGCCCCTATTGCCAGCGGGAGGATTCATCGCTCTTACCAATCTCCCTTGAGCTCCTAGTTCTCTTTCCAAGTGTAGTCCGCGCCATCTTCTCGTCTGCTCTATCGAAGAATGAAACAGGAAAGTCGAATGTACAAAAATGCAATTACAATTAACAGGTGGTATGAAGGTAAAAGTTCACCTACAAATAGGTACCTCGGAAGAGAGATATTAAGCGCTAATGAATGGATGGGGCAGGTACCGGATACGCGAGACCGCGTAAATGGAAACGCGATGTTTCGCGTCCTTGACGCGGGCCCGCCTAAACCTTTACTCCGTGTGCCGGACCACTTTTAATCCAAAATTCTTGATTTTGCACTGTGATGCACACCGTAAGTGAGGCATCCCTTATCAGAGAATCGTTACCAGCCCCACCGTCCGCTTAAGCTGCGTCTCGGCGATCTCCGCTCTCGGTTGCCGGCCGGCACAGATCTCCTCCTTCGGTTTCCTACAGCCGGCTGCATCGACATCCACAAGAAGGGACGTCCCGTTTCCGCCACCCTGACTAGGATCCTCATAGTGAGCCGGCCTTCGTGCATATGCTATGTATACATCGTGCATGAAGCATAATACAATCTCACACTTCTATGCTCCTTGTCATCTATGCAACGTATTCTTTTAATGTGGTCGTGAGCAGAGCAGTCGCTACAAATCGATGCACCGTCGGACCCATACATCGACGTTATTATGCCAAGCCAAGAGGCAAGAACTACTTCAGGTTGATTCGTGATAAGGCGCCTCGGGATATAGTACCAAGATACTAAGTGTTGTTATTTGTGATCGGCCGAGTGTTTGCATCACAAACTGGATTATTAACCCTACCTGGTTTACCTATTCTCACTATCATTTGGGCAGCCGCGGGATACGGGGTGTCACAGGTGGTTTAGAATTTGTCTGAAAGGATAAAAGTCGAAAATGACAGAAGATAAAACCTGGGCTTATAATAGTCGCATTGAGGCATTACGTGACGATGAGTATCCCATGCTGAAAGGTAATCCATTCCTTGATGATGATGGTCTGTTTCTGCGTCTAACCCTGCGATACAGAAGCCATATATCTCGACCATGCCGGGACGACTCCTTATGCGAAGTCTCTCATGGACAAGTTTACCGCTGATATGACCTCTAATCTCTTTGGGAACCCGCATTCTGCCTCGGCGTCCTCGCAGACCTCGACGTCTCGTATTGATGATATCCGACTGCGGGTGTTGCAATTCTTCAATGCGGATCCCCTGGAATTTGATCTGGTCTTCGTCGCGAACGCAACAGCAGGAATCAAGCTTGTCGCCGACGCTCTCCGATGTGCCCCAGGGGGTTTCAACTATCTGTATCACCAGGCTAGTCACACGAGCGTCGTAGGTGTACGCCAGGAGGCTAGGAACAGTCATTGTCTAGACGATGCTGCGATCGACGGCTGGCTCGAGGGTGATCACTCTATTATAGGGACTGCAACCCATTCTCAGCCAACCCTTTTCGCATATCCCGCACAGTCTAACATGGATGGCTGGCGGTTTCCCCTGAACTGGGCTGGAAGGCTACGCCGTTATGACCAGACTTACACATTACTCGATGCAGCATCGTATGTATCAACCAGCCCACTCGATTTAAGTGATGCGGACGGTGCGCCGGACTTTACTGTGTTAAGCTTCTATAAGATCTTTGGCTTCCCGGACCTAGGAGGTCTAATCGTTAGGCGCCAAGCTATTCCGGTCTTTCAACATAGGCGTTATTTTGGCGGGGGCACCGTCGATATGGTAGTTTGCTTGAAGGAGCAGTGGCACGCCTCGAAGACACAGTCCCCGCACGAAGCCTTGGAAGACGGAACTCTGCCTGTCCACAGTATCGTCGCCTTGGACTCTGCATTGAATGTGCATCGCGACTTGTTCGGCTCCATGCAGGATATAGCATCGCATACATCCTTTTTAGCGCAAAGATTACATCGTGGACTTTCAGCTCTACGGCATTATAATGGAGAAGACGTTTGTACTATATACTCCATGACAACGCCCGAGGGCGAAAGCGCGTTTCAGAACGGTCCTATTGTTGCCTTCAACCTGCAGAATCCTCTAGGAGCTTGGATAAGCCTAACCGAATTCGAGAAGCTCGCTGTTTTGAAGCAGTTCCATGTTCGTACTGGAGGGGTCTGTAACCCGGGCGGAATCGCTTCTGCTTTAGATTTACAACCATGGGAAATGAAGCGGAACTTTTCTGCCGGATTTCGTTGTGGTAACGAGACTGATATCATTGGGGGGAAGCCGACAGGCGTCATCCGGGTGAGCCTCGGGGCGATGAGCACGGCGTCAGACGTGGACAAATTTATTAATTTCATCGACGAATTCTATCGGGCCCCGTCCTTAAGAGAGTCTCTGGCTCCGGCTATGCCTGACTGGCAGGACTCTATATCGGACCTCTACCTGGAGAGTATCACGGTATACCCGATCAAAAGTTGCGGTGGCTATCGGGTCCCGAAAGCAGCCGCATGGGAAGTAAGGCCCGAGGGGCTCGCGTGGGACAGAGAATGGTGTCTCGTACATCGAGGCACCGGGCAGGCCCTGAGCCAGAAGCGATATCCACGGATGGCCCTTATCAAGCCATCGATCGATTTTTCTAGCGGGCTGCTGAGAGTCTCTTACACGGGTGCCTCACCGAAAAAAGTCGAGGGCGAAATAACGGTGCCGCTTTCCGCAGACCCAACCGTTTTTAGTCCCTTAACAGCGTCAAGGCACGTGGCGTCTAGGGTGTGCGGCGAAGAGGTCTCCGCGCAGATATACACATCCAACAAATTCAACGACTTTTTCTCGGACATCCTCGATGTTCCCTGTGCGCTAGCTCGCTTTCCGCCCGGCGGACTAGGCAAGAGCATGCGGCACGCGAAAGCACACCTGCAGAAGCACCAGAGCCTCGGCGGCGAGTCTGGTCTCGAGCTACCGGCAGGGACCGCGGGAGCGGTCACGCCCCCAGACTCGGGATCGGAAACGGAACGGCGGAGGATACTCCTGTCTAACGAGAGCCCCATCCTCGCCGTCAACAAGTCCAGCCTCGAAGCGCTGAACGACGAGATCGGCCGGCGCGGGGGCCGCCCGGTCCCCGCGGAGGTGTTCCGCGCCAACGTCGTGATCGCGGCCTCTTCGTCGGCGACGTCGAGGTCGTCCTCCGCGCCGGACTCCTTCGCCTACTCCGAGGACCACTGGTCGCGCCTGCGGATCGGGCGGCAGGACTTCGAGATGCTGGGGTCCTGCAGGAGGTGCCACATGGTGTGCATCGACCAGGAGACGGCCGCCAAGAGCGAGGAGCCCTTCGTCACCCTGACCAGGACGAGACGGTTCGACGGCAAGGTGTTCTTCGGCACGCACATGTGCCACGTGCCCCCGTCGGATCCCGGCTCGAGACCGGCCCAGTTCCCTACGGTTAGTGTCGGGGACAAGGTGCTGGTGGACCCTATGTGATATTTAGTACCGAACACGATGGGGAGAGAGGAATCAGCGAGGATATCCGGTGGATGTGAGATAGCTCGTAGACTGGGCACCATCTGACGAATACTTGATTTTGTTGTTGTATGTCATTCTTGCTTAGATGCCCGTGAAGCTACCATACCAGGGTGGCCAGTATCCCTTTTTGGCATGTCAATCCCGCCATACGTGTTTTGTCACGGCCCCAATGTCGTCCCTGAGAAGAATCGTCCAATCGACAATAGCGTAGTTCATCTAGGGTCTTGATCGCGAGGCCGGGGATCGGGCGTACCGGCGACTGTTGCTGCATACCGTAGGTTGCGGTAGGGTTTATGGTAATGATTCTCCTCACCAGCTCATCATTCCTGACGGAGGCAGCGAAGTATCTAAATGCCTCAGGAAGTCTACAAATAAATGGACCCTGTTTATTTGTATGGGTGGTCACGCTATCATCAAATACTCGGCCAGGCCTTAAGCACCTGACTCAACATGAGAGTAAGGCAACTCGTAAAGTCGTGAAGATATAAATTTCAAGCATATGGGAAATCTTCGTCTAAATCAAGGTCTTTGGTGTCGTAGGATTACGCCTGTACATAGGAAATTCTGATGTGTCCCAATCGTAATTTCGTGGCATCGAAGGATTGCCGTCGTAATACAACGGAGTGTGCTCTGTCTGCAACCGTCCCTATCCCCGGTCCCCTTCCTGTTTGTCAACTTCTACACACGATATTTATATCATAATCAACGGAACCCGTCGTAGACACGATCGCACTCTTCCAGGAAGCGATAGATACCTTCCAGACCATCGAAGTCTTCCGAAGCGTGATGTCCGGAACTTACCGGTATCGACATGCTCTCGTAGCCTTCCAGCTCTGAAGAGGAGGGCGACAGCCAAGGATTCTGGGTCATGTCTTCGAACGCCTCGAAGAGCTCCTCTTCCGCCGGGAAACTATCCTCGGATCTTAGCGACCCACCGGGGGAAGAGAGAGACGGTGTATTGGGGAGTTTGGCGTCTGGTGCGAAGGGGAATTTCAACGCCAGGTGAACGCCAGTCTCTTCTGCGAAGCCTGGGTCTTCCCCAACAATGCCCCTGGTTAAACCGAGGTCATCGCAGAGAGACTCTACGGTTTCGGCATCAACTCCCGGGAATCGTATCCGAAGGACGTGTCCTTTCTCTAGTTGTATGGGGAGATCGCCTAATGAAGAGAGCTTCTGAACATCTGCCAATGTCGCGGTAAGATCCTTGACGGCACGGGCAAAGTCACTCGAGAGGACATCGAAGAAACCATCGGTGTTAAGAGTAGTGTTATCAAATGCGGGAATCTTGGAACCAGTGGAAGGGAAGGGGAAGGCAGCTGCGAGAGGGCGCAGAGCGGTGACGGTGGGGTTGAGACGGAAGTCGACATAGGAGCCCGGGTTCGTGCGGGGGAAAGACGCCAGCTTGCGAGTGACTTCATCTTGCTTAGCAGACACAGCTCGGTACTGCTTCTCTCCTCTCGACGTAAACCCGTCGAACTGGGCCTTTTGGCCGGAAATCCAGAAAGCCCTGACGGCCTGCGAGACATTCTGGATAACCTGGGCCGGGGCAGCGGGCGTATGGGAGAAGTATCTGGCACCGCCGACTCCGACACCGTATCCGCCGGCTGTGCGGGGAAGAGCGCCGCCGGTAAGGTTGGGCCGCAGGGTACTAGCAAAGGGCGCGCGGCCGGTAAACTGAGCGACTGCGCGGCCGGTCTGGGTATTCAGGAACTTGGATCGGTCGAGTCTCGGAGCACCTTCGGATCGGCCGGTGCTCATGAAACGACGAACGGCAGCATTGATATTCTGGTATGTGGAGGTTGAGTGCCATCGTCGGCTCTTCTGCTGGCGTAATAAAGCGGCGGGATGGATAGGCTGGCGCGGTTGACTTCGCGCAATGACAGGCTCAAGAGCGGTGTTGACAGGGCGAGTCGCATTAGCGAGCTTCACCCGTATCACCTTGCTTGCCTTGTAGGCGGCGCTACGGACCAGCCTCAGGGCAGCTGGCCCCCATATGCCACCTAAGGCAGACATCGTGATAACGTCGCGCTCTCTTCCACAGAGATATGAAGAAGCGCGAACGCCAAGACGATTTGTAGTAGTGTAGATAGAAGGGAAGGAGGAGGACTTGGTGCGTAGCATATACAGTCATTAATATACGCCCGATAAGACCGACCACCGGGCCAATAGGCTCATAGGTACCGAGTGTATCCTAATCCTAACCAATCAAGGCTAACGAGCACAATTGCTGTGGGGGTACTGTGGCGCAGTGCATTTGCCACCTTCTTTTACGAATAAGCCACAATATAAAGTAAACCCCCCATTCTCCACTCTTATCAAATCTCTTTCAGTGCGGGTCCGAGCAAAAATCCAATTACTTCGCAATTCTTTTTTTTCTTGTGTCCCGGCTTCAACATGTCTTTCACCATACCTTCTTCTCTTGACATCAACGTTCACGACGCGAATTAACCCTTTTAGCTCGGGCGCTCTTACCAAAAGCTGTATTATTGTATTGCATAGTAAGTCCTCTGTTCCTGTGCGCTCCACGAAGGTGTCATTGTGCTGTGACGAAGAAATTTCGAACAATCCAATTCTTACCATACCATGGGGATCATAGTCTCTAGAATTACCCTGAGCAAATTCCTTCATAGCAGTTTTGTCTATGACCAATAGGAATACCCAGACGCTGACCTGGTTACTCTGCAGATTGTCTAGTTAGCCTAGCCATCCATTCATATTGTCATGGCTTTATCTTGGTACTACTAAAAGGTATGTAGCAGCTGACCTGCTCCCTTCTGCTCAAATAGGACCCAATATGAGGGGTGATGAAAAAACCCGACAAACCTAGGAATTCCTCATTCCGAATACATCATGTAGATCTGTTTAGTTTCAGCCTTGTCTGACCTCAATACCCGTTTCTTTGTTCAACTAGGTACATCCTTCTGAACAAGCGGCTAATTTGCATATAACACAGGTACATATATCTACCTCCATGCACTTGACACATTCATATGAGGATATATTGAACGAACGGGCGGACATACGCGAATCCTCGTGCCGTCTCTCGAACAAACAAGGCCGTACAACCCTTGTGGGAGAATGGCACGGGTCATTCCTGCTGAGATCTTCGTCAGCTGATTATGGCTTGCCAGCGCTCATTTCGATCGAAATACGCTGCTGAATTTGGCTGACATTCTAGTGCCAGGTAAACATCTATTGCTCTATTACTGTCCTTAATCTACATGATGATCATTATTCACACTGTTTGATCCAATCCTCTGGACTGGAAATGAACATGTTAACAAAATCTGATTTAATGAGGTATGTGGTCGAGTGTACGACAGACTCTTTGAATCGACGCTGACTCCTTCCAGCCTGAAAGCTTATACACGAACCAATTGCTCATGAAGTTCTCTTTCCGGCGGGTGCTGACTCGTCACTGTGATAGGTTCGGCTCGTAAATGGTAACTCGCATCCCCATACCGCAAGGTTAGTTGCTCTCATGTCTTTATCCAATCCTCTCGGATGAGACAATTTCCTGCATTATCTACATCTCGGAGTTCTTGATGACGAGACTCTTTCTTTCACCTTGGAGAACTGAAGAGGACACCTCATCCCCTTGATGTTTGTTCACCTTTAGTCTGGAATGACTGACATAGTCCTGCTCTAGGTCCACTACCTCTTAAGGCTAGTTTAACCGTAGTCTACACGCGAGTATACAGATATAGCTCACTAGCCTGGGTTTCTCTTCGTCTGCATTAGTGTTATTAGCTATGGAGCTGTTAGATGAATCAATACACGTCAATTCAAGCAAGCATTTGCCACTGATTTCCTGTGTCGGGGAATGGGTTCGCACACCCGCATCGGGTTACTCGCCATCACGCCACTGTTCAAGAAGATTGTGCTTATGGCCACGGGCTAAAGCCGGGCCCCGGCATTCTCCAGTATATCGCCGCAAACGAGACAGCGTCCCTGGCCAGCAGGCAGCTGGGGATGAGACATTTCTGCGGTCCAGGAGACGCCAGCCCTGGACAGAAGATTGGATGGCAGGTTTGGTGCGTGGTCCCGGCCGTGAGCGCTCTCTACATGGTTGCACCACTGCATCGGCCCGTTTACCGTATGCTGCCCCATATCTAAGCGGTGGTATTCTGGGCAAGGGAACGGCGTATCGAAGGCGCCCTTTTTGAAATGCGTGTTTGTGTTGTGTCTTGCTAAGTTCCTGCGGCTTTTGAGGGATCCGCGGCCGAATAGACAATGGTGCTTCTGGTTCTTGTCAGGTGGTGACGGTTCCTCGACCGCAGTAGGAATGCCCTTCCCGATAGGCTCCAGCAGGGCCGAGACTTTTCCCAGGTGGCGGGTGAGGTATGCCAGATACACGTCCACAAGCTGGACTGGTTCGTCCTCGTAGTCGTCCCTGGCTGCCTTGCATGAACCGGCCAATGCTTTCGGCCACTAGGGTACCTTGGGGATCGAAAGTCTTAAAGGAGTTGACCTCTTTGTTGCCCGGGGCGGGGTTTTGCTGCCCTGACGCCCTCAGCCTGTTGGCCTGGGCAAAGAATTCGCTCCTGATCTTCGTCATCATTTGACTTCCCAAAGAGCGCCTAAGGTAACAGATACGCGCCGGACACCAAAGCCAACCAGGCCGGGCTCTCGCCTCAGTATTAGAAGAGCAAGGGGTGAGAGACGCAATAGCCTCGGTTCAGTTACGCCGAAGACAACGGCAACGGCCACAGACATTAGCATCAAGGAGGGCACAAGGGTATTCTCCCACGCCAGAACAACGACAGCGACAACAGACATTAATATCAGAGAAGGCGGGGGAGAACCCGCCCAGGTCAGTACAGCAGCAGTCAGAGCAACGGCAGCGGCCGATGCAACAGCAGCGACGCTGTGATAGAAGCGCCTCGCCTAGGCCAGAATGACAATATAATGATAGAAGAACCTAATCTAAGCCGGAACGACAACGAAAGCGTGGTAAAAGCGCCTCACCCGGGCTGGAACAAGAGCGACAGCGTGTTAAATGGGAAAGCGAAAGGGAAAGAGAAAAGGCCTTACCCAAGCCAGGACAGCCACAGCGACAGAGAGTAGCTTTGAGAAGCCCAGGAGCTCAGGGACAGCCATCTACACAGTAACCACAACCAGCTCAGCCAGCGCAAATGAGTTTTACCCCCTACCAGTGCACAATATGCAGAGAATCAACTGGCAAGAAGTTCAGCGCTGACTGCATTCGTACCTAGCTCGTCTTCCATATCCCCAGACTCTTAGACAACGATCCATCTCCGAGAGAACG
The DNA here is from genome assembly GCA_004154925.1 of Monosporascus cannonballus. Taxonomy (NCBI): domain Eukaryota; kingdom Fungi; phylum Ascomycota; class Sordariomycetes; order Xylariales; genus Monosporascus; species Monosporascus cannonballus. The sequence goes on from QJNS01000043.1 coordinate 298,654, forward strand.
GGGCCTAATCTTCGCGAGAGGTCCGCCGGCAGGCTGTCGGAGACAGCATAAAGGAATTCTGCAAATGAATCTACCCCGAAGATTACATATTTATACCCGCGAGGACCGTGGGCTTATTTTAGAGGACCATTATAGCATGCACGTAGATGACATATGTCTCACAAGAACGATAAGGGATTTCCAGTAAATATCATCAAATAAATAAAAGGCCTGCTTCGATAGATAATGTAACTAATACTAAATATTAAGACAACGAGCAATATAAGAATATAAAGACGTGATACTAAGAGAACGAATTCACACCTAACTTATACTGTGGTAAGCATCTGTTTCTTTACCAAATAACAGGGTTTAACACCCATATGAGGGTACCTAATGCGAACCTGAGCCATGCTGCTTTAAGCCTGAACCAGAGCCGAAGCCGTAGCCTGAGCCCAACCAAATTTATGTCACCAGCCAAGTCACCTCAGCGAGCTCAGCCCTATGCTGGCTCGTTTTCTGATGTAGTGTTGTATCACTCTAAAAATTAACCAATCAAATGCCATATGCCCGTAGCGAGCCAGCGAGGCCTAAGTGGTAGTTGTGCGAAAAATGGGTCCGTTCTAGACTTCGTTATCAAATTTATTAACTTTCTATTTCTTTTTATTAAACAAATAAAAACAATTAATTACGCAGCCAAATAATGCCTGATAAACGTCACATATGTTGGGATCAAAGTGAGAGGAACAATACGAGTATATTAAGGATTAATTTAAAACTTACTCCTTTTCTTTTGAAAGAGAATAAACAACTAACTATAACTTGCCAATCGTTCATATTTGCGGGGTAGAACCCGCATCTCGGGACTTTCCTCCGGGTGGAGTCCTTCTATAGGACGCTACTGTCGCTCCTTGTCTGGGGTAAAGATATACGGACATCGTACGCTTGATAGGTCAGCAGGTAACTCGGGGCAGCCGGCTCTTTCTGTGCTGATCTGGCGTGGCTTTGTAATTACGTAACCGCGTGTATCTACGCGAGAGCATCGATCGATAGGTTCAGTGGGCGATCCCTGAGATGGGCTTCACGCACCGAGCTAAGGGGGCGATCGGCAGCTCCCCTCGACACAACCTCATTGGTGACGGTCATCTCTCCATCGTACGGCATTTCTACAGGCGGATTACGAAGCATGCAGATGGGGAGGAAGTGTCGTTATTGGGGCCTGACATGCACTTACGTATGAGCCCAAAGATATTAGTCCAATATGCGTGTTGGCATATAAGAGAAGAGGAACGTCCTCTTCCCCGCACCTAAGCTGCTGTGCATCACCATCTGTCCTTCTTCAAAGCGTGACAGTTCAGCTAGCGAGCAACTTGCTAGACTACCATTATCAGCTACGACGCAAACGACGCCTACCTACGAAAGTAGAGAGTATCACAACACAACTACAACTAATAACGACAGCAGCAAAAGAACAAAATGGATAACGACAAGTCCGCCAACAACGCCAACCCCAACAGTCCCCTCGGAAGAAGGGTATGTTACTCTCGCTACCCAAGTACCTGCACACCTCCTTGCTGCCTGTTTGCCTCTACAGCACAGTGACGACAGCCGCTTCACAATATCACTTCCCACGAACAGACCTTAACCAACGTTTGCTGACCCACAACAGAGGTCCTCCGGCCCGACATTCCACGGCCTGATGAACCTGAAGCGAGGCGACAGCGACCCGAACGCGCTGGCACGCCGCCAGAGCCTGCAGGACCAGAAGCCGCAGGCCGGGTATTTCGGACAGCTGTGGCACAGGTGAGTAGCATCAATCAATCAATCGCCGGTGCCGCCAGTGCCGCCAGGTCCCGACGACGCAAGTTACTGATGTGGTTTCCACCGCACCCCCTAGCTTCACTCGCGGCTCCCATAGTCCCACAAAGTGATAAAGACGGAAGAAGAAAGTGGCTTCCTGTGATGGAGACGGCAGAGTGATACCGTGGTTTGAGTAAGCTAGATTGTCTGCGGTAGGGGGCCCAGAGGGGTTCTCCTCCGCCAGTGAGCGCATTTTGGGAGAAAGGGGGGCGGCCGGGAATAGGAAATGGCCTATTAGCGCACCTTTGTATAAGCTGTATATGATTAATATTTCTCATAAAGAAAACTAAAAGTTCGCTCAACAGCTCTTAGTACAATGCCGTCGTGACATTATCTTTCCGTAGTGTTGGCTGTTGGCTGGATGATGTGATTAGGTAAGGACTGCGCTCTCCTCCTCGTACAGATATGCACGATGCTGAGGTTCGATTAGACTCCTACTATGGCCATGAGGCCAACTGGCACGGTAAGCGGCATTTGGAACCTTGTATCAGAGACGTTCCCCGGCTTGAATTTGAGCTATCCAGCTTAGACTACTCGAGAGAATCCATGGCATCCCATTTGGATAGAAACCCCCCACCTGTCGCCTCCCATTATTAGACCTTGTCTGCCAGTACGCCCGCGTGAGACCCAAGACCGGCGTACCCGGATCTGAATGTTTCCTAATCGAGCCGGGGGCTTTCGAGACTACACGAAAAACAAGTCGTGATATGTCTACAGAGAGACGCGACCACTACAACATTTAGAGTCAGTAATTGCCGTTTCCAGTTGGTTGGGCGAGTAATTGAGAGAAATGGACTCTTAAACGTCTCCAGGGGGAAGTTTTTGCAATTGAGCGAAGAATACGGGGGAAAGAAATAAGAAAGTCCAGCGATCACTTACGCCCAGCCCCAGGTACCATGTAGAAACAAATGGACCTTTTTTCACATCACCAAGCTCTTTCCCACGCCTCCGGGTCAGTCTCCACCCTCGCTAGGAAGGCGAAGTCGGCAGACGATTTGCCGGCGTGGGACGGGTTCTCCTCGGCCGAGTCCGAGACGCTGGCTCCGGAGCAAAGTGGCTTCTGCCGCGTGACTAGGGAGCATGGTGGTTATTGCCATTAAGTCCATGGCTCCCCTGCCGGCATATTGCCCTTACTATCGCGCTTATCTCCTTCAGAAAGAACCCAAGCATGGTGGCACTGACGACCATCCACCAGGGCGGGCTAAGACAGATAAACCACATGTCTTCAAGCGCAGCGCCCCGATGGGTCGTCCCAAGATGCCGAAACTAATTGCCGCAACATCCTGGTCGTTTTCGACTCGATTACCAAAACAGGAACCTTTTTAGACTGTTGAAAAACAACAACGCTGCAAGGTAGCCAAACAGCAAACCACCGAACGGTCCTCATGGAGAGTTCGGAGACGAAGCCACCACATCCTGTGGTGGTCGTCATATACCGCCCACCCCGGGCGGATATCAGAGCACTTGACGTTCCCTCATGGCGTCGTCAACCCATGCAAGGAAGTGGTGAAGCCCTCTAGCTCAGTCGGGTGGAGCCGCCGGAGCCTTCCATAACTACCTCAACTGCAATCAGTCGCAAGTACTCGGGCCATGGTGCTCCCCAAGTCTGTTAAGGGCCAATCGCAAAGAGTCGCGATTCCGTCACCGCTTTTTCAAAGCGGCTGTGGCGTAACCCTATCTTCTTGGATTCTCGTGCATCCAAGTCCTCTGAATCAGTGTCCACTCAGAGGTATAGAGGCCGTTTATCGTCTTGCCCAGGACGACATCCGAGTAGAGGTGTTCGTGACCTTCAGTTCCGTCAACAGATTGTATTTTGGAATAGCGAGGCATCACCCACGTTTAGTTGGCGGTAGTCATACCCAGCCCTTGGCTAACACCCGCCTCAGGTAATCCTTTGCGCCTGTAGGAAATGAACTCACGGTACTGTAACCATTCCTAAGCAAAATTGCCGACAGCATATTATCATTATAATCGAACACCGGTACACGGGTTCGAATAAATTAACAACGGTGAACGTCCTCGAGATCGTATACCTAGCTATGGGTGAGTAGGGTCATCCTAAGCGAAGAGTTCTAGGGATAAGCATACCGTATATGGCGAAACGCCATCTATACATGGGCAGAAAGAGCCCAAGTCTAATGCGGAAAACTTTGACTCGTGCAGATCGTACAAGTCATCATCATACCGCAACTCCATATGGCAGTTTTCACGTCTTGCCCAGGACGATATGCCAGGATCAAACAGAACTCCATGGCTCACATAAGGCCTTTTGTCATCATGTCATGCCCAGGACCATAATGTCGGGAGTCATCCGTGGTACTCCGCGACGCCGAGGCCTTTTACCGTCCTGCCCAGGACGACATTAATCGTATTGCCGCAGTACGGTGCGGACTCATGCAGCAACTTGGTTGAACAGCATAATCTCGGTAGGGATTCTGGATATGAGAGGCCTGGAGGCCCCTTGGTGCTTGAGCTAAGCCATGCCTATTTGCAAAGACATCTGGAGTAGCAAGCCAAGTCAGTGATGAACCATGCGTTTCATTTGTCTAGAAGGTTATAGTACAAGAGACCGAGGTGAACTAATTCGGGAACTTACTGGTGTCCCACTCCTGGATTGTCTCTTTGTTGTCGCACCACTGGTCGGGTGCTTTGCAATGTCCATTACTGCATCAACCGATACGCGCCCCGGGAATCCGGTGCGACCGATCAACGCGGCGCCAATCTCTCTGAAGTGAACAACATTAAAGCAGGCAATACGGCCGCTTATAGTGGTTTACGTTATCCATAGTCGGATTCTATGGTGTCGCCAAACGTTACCACTACATGGGCTTGTAGGCGAAACATATTGGAAGGTGATACCTGATGATGAAGGAGGGAGGAAGATGAAGTGAGGGCACGGCCGAGACTCGGGGACTTAACTAGGTGTAAGCAAAGTTGCGCTAACTGGAAGAGGGGTTCGTGCGCGCCCCGGTCCGCCCAGCTTCCAACATGAATGTCCGAATAATTTGTGACCAATTGGTACAAGGTAAGGCTACTATGTGCTTCACAGTATTACTATAGCAGTAAGTAATATCCAACTCACCGGACCGTGCGCTGGGTAGGTACGTAAACGGACCTCAAACTGTTTGGATCATCATCACGTGTACCTATATGGGCATGACCACTTCAACCGCCCATGCACTTAAGTGTGTCCTTGGCAAGCCCTCTATACCTACTAGGTAGGCGTACGGTCTGATGGTACCTATTCAAGCATCCCATGTAGAACATAAAGCATCGTGAATCATCAAAGTATGGCGAACGAAACAGGCGGCCAAAGTTACATACCTAGTACGTATCAATTCCAGAAGCTTCAGCCAAGCATCCATATATGAGACGAAAGCCTACAGGAGCGAACAGTACTCCCCGCATCCGTTGGCACAGGGAGCCACTGCGCCTAAGGGCATGCTTTTTCCTAAGTCCCCCTCATGCTTGCCATAACCCCTATTCAAGTATCCGAAGTAGGTACCTATGTAGAAATAGAAATATAATGAACCAATACGGGTTTGAATATTTGGAAGGCGTCGGGTGACCATCTATCTGCTGCATGCTGCACTCGAAATCTGAACCAGTGGCCTCCCCAGCTTCATGCGGGATGCAGATGCGCTATCGGGAGTTGGACCAGTAACAATCCCATAGCAGGAGTCCAGGGGGCTTCTATCTAATATCGTCCGCCTCTCAATCTCATCTAACTACCAACATTAGTAGGACGTACCGTTCCCCTTCAAATCCAGAACTAGGAATCCTCGTAGCTAATTTACCACCATCTTAAACCATCATGGCGTGCGGGTCTGGCTGCTGTTTTGGACCGCCCGCCTCACCGGTTCCGCCTGCCCAAGCTCCGCTTCCGGCCTCCACTCCAATTGAACAAACGCAAAAGGCCGAACCCCCTGCGGTAGACGAGGGTGACTGTCAGGACTCCTGCTGCGATGTCGTAGTAGAGCCGCCGCCGAAGAGCACATGTGCGGTGTCCGGGAGCGGTTGCTGCGGATCCTCCTCACCTCGCGAGCCTGAGAACGAGCACGGCAGCGAGCAGTGCAAGACCGCCGACGACAGCCCTGCTCTCAAAGCTATCGATGCCGAGGCGGACTGTAAAGACGCGTGTTGTGCCCGCCCCCAGCTCGTCGTCGCGGGCGCTACCGGTACCGGGTCGGACTGCAAAGACTCGTGTTGTGCCGCTCCCATTATTCCCAAGGCCACTGGTGCAGAGTTGGACTGCAAAGACGCATGCTGTACCGCCCCTGAGCTCCTCGTCCCCACCGGTGCCGAGTTGGACTGCAAAGACGAGTGCTGCACCGCCCCCGAGCCCGTTGTCCCGGATGCCACCTACTCAGCCTGCTGCGAGGGCAAGGCGTCGCCCTGCTGTGACACGTCGTGCTTAGACCGTCTGGCCCAGCGCTCATGCGAGGAGGACTCCCAATGCGACACCAAGAGCCAGGACGGCAAGCCATGCACCAAGCACAGCCGCTCCACGCGCGACCGCTATGCAGCGAGGCTCGAGGCGCTCGGCTGCATTTGCCGGGCCCTGATCGCTCTCGGGCAGGAGTCGTGTTGCATCGCCGTCGAGCGTCCGTCTGGCGAGAGAGCCCGCGGCTCTAAGAGAGGTCGCCGCTCCGTTGACTCATGCTGCGCTACCCCGGCGACTGTTGCCTCTGCTGCTGTCAAGACCTGCGGCAGATCCGCCGCGAGGAGGCGCTCCAGGGACAGCTGCGGCATCAGTAGTGGCCGCGCGTCCCCTGCGAGAGGTGGCTGCGCCAAGGGCTGTTGCGGACAGCCAAAGGTTATGCCACCGAGTGTCGCTGGCTCCTGTTCCGACGCCTGTTGCGGCGAAGAGAAAGAATCAGGCATACCGGACGAGACCGTGAGGCCCGTCTCTCACCACGAGGCCGCGGCAAGCGACCCTGAGAAAGGTTTCACCGGCTCCGACCACGTCATCCTCAGCATTTCCGGCATGACCTGCACGGGCTGCGAGACCAAGCTGAGCCGTACGCTGGCCGTGGTTCCGGGCATCCGCAACTTGAAGACCAGCTTGATCCTCTCCAGGGCCGAGTTCGACCTCGACGTCGCCGCCAACTCCGTCACGGAGGTCGTGAAGCATCTCGAGAGGACGACCGAGTTCACGTGCGAGCGCGTCAGCGACCGTGGCGCGACGATCGACGTCATACCGTCGGGGGACTGCGAGGAATTTCTCAAACGAGACTACCCGCTGGGCGTCTCTGAGATGACCCTCATTGACGAGGAGACTGTCCGGGTAGCCTTTGATGCCAAGATCATCGGAGCCAGGGATCTCGTCTCGCGCGGTTTCGGGAATGAGACTCCGTTGAAGCTGGCGCCTCCCCGGGCAGACCCGACGCTTGATGCGGGAGGCAAACACGTCCGCCGCGTGGGTTACATGACCATTTTGTCTGCCCTGTTGACCATTCCGGTCCTCGTTCTCGCCTGGGCACCACTTCCTGAGCACGAGATCGCTTATGGCTCGGCCTCACTGGCTCTCGCTACCATCATTCAAGTTGTTGTTGCTGGCCCCTTCTATCCTACCTCCATTAAGAGCTTGATTTTCTCGCGGGTCATTGAGATGGATCTCCTTATCGTACTCAGCACGACGACGGCCTATATCTTTTCAGTCGTAGCGTTCGGCTACCTGGCCTCCGGAAGCCCGTTGCCGACGGGGGAGTTCTTCGAGACCAGCACGCTCCTTGTCACCCTAATCATGGTCGGACGCTACCTGGGCGCGCTAGCTCGCCAAAAGGCTGTCGAGTCCATCTCGGTACGCTCTCTGCAAACGACGGAAGCCATCTTGGTTGGCAGCGATGGCCAGGAGTCCGTGATCGACGCCCGCTTGCTTCAGTACGGGGACTGCTTCAGGGTGATGCCCGACTCGCGCGTGCCCACCGACGGCACCGTTGTATCCGGCACGTCAGAGATAGACGAGTCCATGGTTACCGGGGAGTCAAGACCCGTAGAGAAGAAAGCGAAGTCGAACGTCGTCGCCGGATCCATCAACGGCTCGGGTACTCTAGTCGTGCGCCTCACACGCCTCCCGGGGGAAAACACCATCAGCACCATCGCGTCCATGGTTGACGAAGCTAAGCTGTCGAAACCACGAATCCAAGACATGGCGGATAGGGTGGCGAGCTACTTTGTGCCCGTGGTGCTTCTCCTGACTGTGATAACCTTCGTCGTGTGGGTCGCCACCGGTGTAGCCGTGAGGAAGCAGCCCGGCTCGGAAGCCGTGGTCAACGCGATCACCTTCGCAATCAGCGTCCTGATTGTTTCCTGCCCGTGTGCGATCGGCCTCGCGGTTCCCATGGTCGTCGTCATCGCGACTGGCGTAGCAGCGGATAGGGGTGTCATATTCAAGACAGCAGAGAGTATTGAGATCGCTCACATGACGTCGCATGTGGTCTTCGATAAGACGGGTACGCTTACTGAAGGCAAGCTTGCTGTAGTGTCAGAAGCTTGGACAGATGGTGATGGCCAAGATGAGACCAACGTCTGTCTTCTTCTGGGTCTGGTGGGTAGTAATAAGCACCCAGTCTCGGCTGCCGTAGCCACTCACCTCAGAAACAAGTCTATCGCGGAAATGGAAGTCAAGGACGTCAAGAGTATTCCCGGAAAAGGGATCGAAGGTAGATGTGCTTCTGGCCGTGTTTTGCGCGCAGGTAACTCTCGCTGGCTCGGCTTGTCGACGGAACCCAGCGTCAGCGATGCCCTAGGGAAAGGTTATACATCCTTCTGTTTCACGATCGACGGCTCACTCGCCGCCACCTTCGGCCTCGAGGACTCCCTGCGGCCGGACGCGCTAGAGACGGCATCCAGGCTCCAAGCCCGCGGCATCACCGTATCGATCCTATCCGGGGACGACGACGGCGCTGTCCGGGGGGTGGCGGCGCAACTCCATATCGCAGATCAACACGTCCGCTCCCGCTGCGCCCCGGCCGACAAGAAAGCCTACATACAGGCGTTGCAATCAGCCGCGAAGCCCGGCCAGAAGCCAGTCGTCATATTCTGCGGCGACGGGACCAACGACGCCGTGGCCCTCGCCCAGGCCACCATCGGCGTCCACGTCAACGGGGGCACCGACGTGGCGCGGTCGGCCGCGGACCTCGTGCTCGTGCGGCCGCGCCTCGCGGGAGTGCTGACCGCCATCGACACGAGCCGGGCCGCCGTGCGCCGCATCGCCTTCAACTTCGCCTGGAGCTTCGCCTACAACCTATTCGCCGTGCTGCTGGCCGCGGGCGCGTTCACGGGCACGGGCACGGGCACCGGTGCAGGCGGCGTCCGCATCCCGCCCCAGTTCGCCGGGCTCGGCGAGGTCGTCAGCGTCCTCCCCGTCATCGCCGCCGCGGTGCTCCTCCGCTGGGCTAAGGTCTAGATATACGCACCGTAGGCATGGGTAGATATTATTAAGAGAGGTGAGAAGACGAGGTTAAACCCCGTGCGTTGCGTAGTGATGGCCGGAGGGCGATTGTGAAATCTGGTGGGCACAACCAATACGGGGGTTACGTAACTCGTGGAGAGCGGACTGATTCAACATCTTTCCGCGCTTCTGGTGATTCATTTTTCGAGTGGGGTTGAGGGTATTATTTTAATTTCTATACACTGCCAGCTCAAAGCTGGTTCGTCCTACCTCGGTGGTGACACATACATATCATTAGGTACCCCCAGCAATAAGAGACCACATAAAGTTGGCCCTCAAGGTGTTACCCTGAGCCACGTCACGTCGCCAAAAAATGCGCGAATTATTGGCCAGCATCTGAAAGCAACGAAGCAATGTGCTCTGCACATGTCTTGAAGGAGAATCATTACTATAGGTCGTGATTACTTATATCGAAGTGTCTAGGCCAGCTATTGCCTATTTAGTTGGTTCGCAACGTAGAACTAGACTCCTCCTTTATTTGTCGCGTCACTTAGGGATTGCTCAACGGCTGCAAACCGGTCCAATGAAACATTTTGGATATCCGGCTAAATGAACGTACTAGCAGCATTAAACCACTGTGTCTGTGGAAGTCCGTGAACTAGCGATTACGAGATCATTTCGCGGGTAGGAGAGGGAATATGTTTTAGTAATACAGACGTCGGTATACCACGCAGTCGAGACTTAGGCGCGGTTCGACAAGTTTACGGGAGTAGCCTTCCGTCCAAGCTCGATGATATGTATTTTTTGCATTGATATATGGGTATCTAAGCGAAATCCGGTCGCGTATAAGCCCGGGCCTTCAGGAGTAGACGTCCGTTGTCCGAAGAGCGCGCCCACTTTCCTCTACTCGCCACCAACTGGACTGTCACCGGGAGCAGAGTCTTCTCTATTATGAACCGCTTCACTTGTCAAATCTCGCCTTCCGCTTCCCAGCACCCGTGCTAGCAGTAGCCGCCGCCACGCCTCCCTCGCTAGCCGCATTTACTGCGCCCGCGCCCGACCCCGCCTCGCCCGCGGGCACGAAATCGACGGCGGCCCCCCTGCCCCTCGCCCTGGCCTGCGCGGTCTCCGTCTGGGCTGCGCGCAGCTGCTCCTTGAAGGCGCAGCGGGGGAAGGCGGCGGGGTCCCAGAGGTCGGGGGACAGGACGGTGGCGTACTGGGCCTCGCGGCCGCCGGCATCGACGAAGGCCAGCAGCTTGTCGGCGAGGGCCGGGTTCTGGAGCGCCGGCGAGCCCGCGAGCTTGCCGTTGAAGTGCACGCCCTTCTTCTTGAGCTCGAGGAACTGCGCGAACTTCCGGTTCGTCCCCGGCGGCGGCGAGCCCGGCGGCGAAGGTGGGATCTCCGTGTCCGGCACCGGCGGCAGCGTCAGGTTCCGCAGCGCCGCCCGCTCCCTGCTGTAGGGCGACCCCGGCGGTATGGGCGGGCCGATGACGGCTTCTTGTTCTTCCTCTAGGGCCGGGTCCTCTTCTAGTGGCGGGTAGCTTGGCCCTCCTTCGGCTTCGGGCCCCATCCGAGGCCCAATGATGGGCTGCTGTTGTTGCTCTTGCGGCTCAGCTGGCGCTTGTGATATTACCGCCTCTTCTGTCTCATTTGCGGATGTCCCTATGAGCGTGAGTTGGGATTCTAGTGAACAAAGGAATGTAGCTATCACTTACTGGGCTTCCCATCGGTGTTGACCTTGGTTTCCTGAGTTGGTTCCCGTGGCTGGTCTCTGGTGAATCAGTGCCGCCCTCTGTTCATATGGATGCTGGTATAATATCAACTAGGGAGTAGATGTACCCTCATCATACCTTCGTTTCAGTCACTGGTACCTCTGGTGTCCCATCCTCCTCGTCGCTGCTCTCATAAGCCACTAGCCCGCCCATGGTCTATAGTCGGCCGAGTCATGCAGTAATCCTACGTGCTTCACAAATTGATTAACTATTTTGTGCACTGCTGTAAATGTATTTATGTATATCTGTTGGTGTTGAAAGGGAAACCAAGATGCTACGGGATGGGGATACTAAGTACTAGGGAAGTATTGCAGGCGGCTGCAGTAGGGTACCGTTCGGTCTTGCCAGCTGGCCGACCCTTGTGCATTTGCGTGGGGGCCCGAGCTTCAGAAGGCAGAACAGTGACGACGCGGAGCTGCCACCTGAAGCTCCGATGAACGAACAACCTCTCGGCCTCGCCACCCCAACTACACATACACACATTTTCGACAACCGTACTGTCGCTCCTCGACAGTATCTGAGCGCTGCTTAATCAACAACCCCTCCCAACACGAGAAGATGGATCACCGACCGCAGGCTTGGGGCCGTGTAAGAATGCTCCTTCGACCGCCTACATATATGTGGAGAGAGCTGGACAAGGTAGCTAACCATATCTCTCTACTTGACAGCCCAGAGACGATGTCTACGGCGCCTACGATCGTTCGTACATGCAATCCAACGGACCGAACCAGCACACACAACAGCCCGTGGTCACGGGAACGTCGGTAATAGCGATCAAGTTCAAGGATGGCGTCGTCATGGCCGCTGACAACCTAGGTATGACTGCCACTTCACTGATCTCGCTCCTCCTTCCTGCCGACCCTTCGTCTTCCTTAGTCTCCCCGTTCCTCCAAACCCCACCAGTTTTCTTCTATCTACTCTCGCTCGCCTCAACCCAACTATATGGCCCCCGCCCCCCCCACCCGGGGACGCATCACATAAGCAAAACCTGGCTAACCAGACCACCCCCCACCGCACAGCATCCTACGGCTCCCTGGCGCGCTTCACGGACGTTAAGCGCATCCGCCAATTCGGCGAGAACTCGGTCGTGGGCTTCGGGGGCGACGTGTCCGACATGCAGTACCTGGACCGGCACCTGACGGAGCTGGCGATCGACGAGTCGTACACCTCGGGCGGCGGGGACGATGCCGAGGAGCACCGGCTGAGCGCGCGCAACCTGCACCGGTACCTGTCGAAGCTGCTGTACCACCGGCGGTCCAAGTTCGACCCGCTGTGGAACCACCTGCTGGTGGCGGGCCTCGACGAGAGGCCCGACCGCAAGGGCCGCCCCTTCCTGGCCGCCGCCGACCTGCTCGGCACCACCTTCGAGTCCCCCTCGCTGGCCACGGGCTTCGGCTCCATGCTCGCCCAGCCCATCCTGCGGCGCCACGCGCCCGACGACGAGACCGCCGCCCGCCTCACGCGCGACGAGGCCGTCGCCGTCGTCCGCGAGTGCATGAAGGTCCTCTTCTACCGCGACGCCCGCAGCCTCGACTCGTACTCGCTTGCCGTCGTCACCGCCGACGGCGTCGAGATCAGCCACGGCGAGCGCCTCGAGCAGCAGAGCTGGGCCTTCGCCGACCGCATCAAGGGGTACGGCACGCAGACGGTGTAGAGTGGTGGCGGGATGGCAAGACGAGTCGCTGCTGTTCGGCGGCGGGGAACGAGTAACGCGGGCGGGGAACGAACGAACAACACAAACGAATGAGGGATCGATCGGGCGGGCGATCCACGTAGTAGCGACGTGGGCCTGCTTCTGTGTGGACGCTCTTAACACGTACGGGTTTCTTGCTCGCTCCAGGCCTCCCTTCGAGGGGAGATACGTCGGAGGAGCGATACAAGCAAGGCATCTGTACTATTAGACTCGAGACAGACGGAAATCATTTCGGGAGAATACTCGACGATAACGCTGAATGCCGATGGATTCGAGTGTCAAAGTATAATGAAATGTGCGTGCCGGATGACAGGATGGAGGTAGGAATATGCATTTTACGAACGCGATGTAATCCTTCTGCCAAAAGATGCGGGTGGTGTCATATTTATTTAATATTGGTAAACGGTACCGGTCTCGTTATCTTCATATCGATTCACTATTCAACCCCTCACTATTCAACCTTCATTCATTTTGTCCTCGCAATGCAAGACAGACAAGATTCATATGACGACGCTGGACGATGAAAGCGTGTACGCATACATATTTATCGATGAGATATCCCGAACCGGACCGCCACACGACCGAATTTATGTAACCCGCCCCTTTTCAGCCAACTCCAGGGAAAACCAAAGCTCGCTAAAAACCCACTTGAGCAGCTGATCGATCGACACCGCCCCCTCACTACGCTACCCGTAAATACCTCCAAAGATTATGCGGGGACGAACATCTACTCGACGGTGACGGACTTGGCCAGGTTACGCGGGAAGTCGACGTTGAGACCCTCCATGACGGCCAGCCAATAGGCGATCAGCTGCAGAGGGATGACGTTGAGCAGACCCTGCAGGCAGTCGACCGTCTTGGGCACCTCAATCTTCTCGGCCTGGTTCGCCTTGAACTCCTCATCGCCAGGGTTGCAGATGACGATAGGCTTGCCACCGCGTGCGACAACTTGTTGGTAGGCGTTGAGCGACTTCTTGAAGAGGCCGTCACGGGTCAAGATCATGATAATGGGAAGGTTCTCGTCAACGAGGGCCAAAACACCGTGCTTCAGCTCACCGGACATGACAGCCTCGCAGTGGAGGTATGAGATTTCCTTGATCTTGAGGGCACCCTCCAGGGCGGTCGAGTACTGGCTTCCACGACCCAGTAACAGGAGGGACTTCTGGTTCTTGAAGACCTTCGCGCAGAGCTCCTTAATCGGCTGGTCAAGTTCGAGAATCTGCTTGATCTGCCCGGAAACCTGCCCGAGACCTTCGATGATTTCCTCGCGCCTCTTTTGCTTCGATGCCCGATCCTCACTAAGGGACAGGGCGAACATGACCATAGCGATGAATTGCGAAGTGTAAGCCTTTGTAGAGGCAACACCAATCTCGGGACCAGCGTTGACGTGGACACCGCAGTGTGTGAGGAGCGAAATGGAAGAACCGACGACGTTCACGATACCAACAGTCAGAGCACCACGCTCCAAGCAGTATCGGAGAGCCATCAGCGAATCAGCCGTCTCACCGGACTGGGAGACGAAGACGCACGTATCGTCACGGAAGACGGGGGCCTCACGGTCGAGGAAGTCCGAAGCTAGCTCTACCGCAATCGGGATCTCGGCAAGCTCCTCAAAGATACCTCGCACGGCCATGCACGAGTGATAACTAGTACCGCAAGCAATGAAGATGATACGCCGGCATCGTCGGATGGTTGCAATGTAAGATCTCAGGCCGCCGAGAGTAACAGTCTTGTTTTCAATGTCAAGACGACCTCTCATCGTGTTGACAACCGATTCGGGCTGCTCAAAGATCTCCTTCTGCATGAAGTGGTCGAACTTGCCCTTCATGATCTCCTGGAGCTCGAGCTCCAGGGTCTGGATGTTTCGGACATTAGAGCTGCCATCAGCCTTCTTCAAGCGGTGGATGTTCAGCGAGCCTTCGTGGATGTGGGCGATATCGTCGTCCTCCAGGTACATAACCTTCTTCGTGTGCTCGACGATGGCGGAAGGGTCGGAGGAGAGGAAGAATTCGGCGGGCATGGGCATGCCGTCGTCGGTCATGAAAGCCCGGGATTGCGAGCGGTGGAGAAGAGACTTGTCAGGGGCGCCGAGAAGAGCATTGCTCGGGGACAGGAGGTCGCCGTGATGCTTCTTCAAAGCTACATTTTGCGAGGCAGCCTCGGCGGGAAGAGCAGCATTCTCCTCGGAGTATTCAACGTCGACAAAATCCACCTTCATGCGCTTCTGCGTCTTCACACCAATGACAAGGGGCGATCCCTTGCGAGCGGCAATGACTTCATGCGGGTAATGGACCGACTTGATGAGCAGACCGTAGGCGCCCTCAAGCTCGGAAATGACAGCTTTAGCCAGGTCGACAAAGCCAACGCGAGGGTTGATGTCGTAGAGGTACTTGGTCAGCTTAGCAATGCATTCTGTGTCGGTCTCGGTCTCGAACTTGAAGCCCTTGGAGATCAATAGGGTCTTGAGCTCCTTGTAGTTGGTGATGATACCATTGTGGACGACGCAGAACTCCCAGTTAGGGTCGGACCTATGAAGGGAAATGCATTAGACTGGTAGCCGTGGAAGAATTGTTCGGAATAGGGCATTTACCGATGAGGGTGGCAGTTGATCCGAGAAGGGGGGCCGTGAGTAGCCCACCGGGTGTGGGCGATACCGGCATGGGAATCGAAGACCTTGGTAGGGTCGGGCTTGGACTCTTCAATAAGTTGCTTGAGCTTAGCAACCTTGCCGACCTCCTTGAAGGCAAAGACTTCGTTCTTCTTGTCACCGTCAACGGCTATACCTGCCGAGTCATATCCACGGTACTCGAGGCGAGAGAGACCTGGCCCAAGGCGGACAAATCAGCTCAACCATTTCTTATTCCTATCGGACTGGGACAGAGGGCAGGCGGTGTAGAATAGTCGTAGGGAGGAGAGGTTGGAATATGGAAGGTTCCAGAGCGGCCGAATAGAGTCTCACCGTTGACAAGGGTATCGAGAATAAACTTCCTGTCCTTCTCGACAAGGTAGTTGATATAGCCAAAAATTCCACTACCAGAAAGGTCTAGTCAGCATTACCGAATGTATATAAACACTCGGCGAGGAGGATTAGGTTTCGGGAAGATATTCTAGGCGGTAACAGGCGGTGACGGGCTGCTACGATACACAGACTAATGACTCGCCGGTATGTGTTCCCACTGGAAACGAATGCAAAGGTGGCGAGGAAAACACAACGAGGAAGCAGCCGGGGGCGGGGTCGGCCGTATATGTCTTGCATCACGTACCACATGTTTGCTGTCTTGCAACAAGTCAGATAGAGCAGCAAGTAGGAGGCGGGAAACGAAGGAACACTGTTGGCGGTCTCGCTTATCGCGGCGTCTCTTTTCGCTCTCTCCTCGCTGCAAAAGAAAGAGGGGCAATGTGGGGGGTATCAAGAGTGAGGGGAAACGAGAGTTGACGCGAGGAGGAATGAATACTGGGACTTCCTTTACGGGAGAGGATGAAAGAGAATTGGGAAAGAAAGGGATTTTCTCAGGAAAAAGATGTGGAAGGGTCAACTCTTGGGCTTATATGTGTTGTTGTATGGTGTGTATTGGAGGCATGTCTGGAGTATTTCAATACGTACATTCCGTAGGCGTCGTATCTAGTTCTTGGGTCGCCAGAGCTGAGATCTGGATGGCGGGGCTACCAAGAACAATCCCTGCCTCGTCTGCTGCCCTAAAACACAACTACCATTACATGCACATGTCTATCTACACACATTGTATGTACATACTTACACGAGATACGTACTTCATACCCTGTACTGGGCAAATAGCCAGCAACAGCAATGAGGGCCATATATGTGCATACCTAGGTAGGCAGATAGAAAGTTGACGGAAATCTGAAGCAATGAATGAATAGATGGATGCAGTCTTTGTTGCTGATCACGGCATGTTTTTCTTCCCATTTTCCTTGAAGCTGGTTTGGAATAGGTCCGCAAAAGGGGGCAATGATACCCAGTCAATCCTTTCATTCGAGATCTCTACATATCATGTAGTATTCTTCCTATCCGTCGACAAAGCTAGCAGCTCTAGCGAGTACCTAAAAGGACTACCTTATCTACCTAATGGATACATATGCAGAGGTGTGCATGGGTGTGTGAGTATGAAGGTTGCAGCCGTCGTTTATTAAACCCATAAGGTTGGAGCCGTGCAACTTTCTTTGCTGTAATAAAACCCGATATTCATCCCAACAGTATATCGAAAACAACCGATGTGTCTTGCCGGGCGACGTCTGCACCAAAGTTTCAGATCTGGACTTCCAGTTGGCCTTTTGCTTTGAAGATGGTTACAATTCTGACACCGCCAATTCGACATTCAAATCGCTCCCAGCATCCCAGTCCTGCACGTCATATGAGGTATGAGATACCTACTTACGATCTCCATCTCAAAGCATCCGATAACCGATATCGATGCTTTTCTTCCTCGTTCTTTTGTTGAGCATGAGATGTGGGCTACCTTACCTTACCTCCTATAAACCCCCACCACATACCGTCTGTATGTATGAATGACCTCGCTATCTTCTCGTGCAACTTTGGGTAGGTAATTCCCGGACCTCAACGCGGATAAAACTGCCACACGCGAGACAACTGTGGCCAATTGGGGGACCCTCCCCTGGCGTGGTTCGTGTTCGTCGAAAACCCACTCGTAACCTACACGTTATGCCAAGGGCTTGGTTTACCCCTAGCAAGTCTAGCCCCCTTTATTGGTGGCTGTACCTGGGACTAAGCAACGCTTGCGAGTCGTAACGCATCGGGACATCTTGGGGATCTTGGAGAGGGTCAAGGTGATGGACAAGATAATTGATAGTGTCCAGACCTGTAACGCACCATTGACACTAGCAATTATTCTGTCCACAACCCTGACGGTTGCACGGCAGAGACAGCGCATTACGCCTGGCGTTCGATGGACAGGACGGACGGAGGGCAGCCTCGAGCTCCGAATCCCGGATGTGCTAGGGTGATCATCCTGCAGCTGTGTTTCCAACTCGAGAACGCTTGCCGCTTATTAGATAATGATCCCGAGATCGTCGGCACTCCTAAGGCGAGGCTACGTCCAAACACGACCTCTGACGACAATCCCTTTACTAATCGGTGCTCGAAATAGGGGTTGCCGTGTCGGGTCTCTTACTTCGAACGCTGTAGTCTGTGGTTGAACGTTCTCGTATCACGGCATTCCCGGGGGCCACAATTATAGTAGCTAGTCGATTAGTAGTTTGGCGTCTGCAGTAAAACGGCAAGAGTATCCAGAAAATGACGACCGCTGTCCGTCCTTCATCAGGCTGAATTCGTTAACCGGCCAACTACCTACTACTACGCCTTGCTATGCAGCCAACTCTCGAAGCTCAAGCAAACGTGTCTATTGAGGTCAGCACTAACAGTAACTAGCATTGTCATCCTCTTCTCATCCTACATCCGTTTGAACTTATTGCCCCTGAGCCCACGTCCAAGGCCCTATCTTCATCCTCGCCGCTCTTGATTTATGCGTTTAAAACCTAATGAAATGGGAAGGAAAAAGGATGCATTGCGCCACAATTAATATGCCACACGCGGGTAACTGCACGGGAATACTTCAGCTTCGCCATTGGGCGACGGCGCTACACACGCTGCCTGGCAGCTATTCTTAAGATGGCACTGCCGTACGAAGTATTACCTATCCCCGACTAGAATCGAAAAGGGAGGCATGTATCCAGCACCCAGAGGGTAGTGGGAGCAACCGCTCGACAGAAACAAACTGGGACCTGGGATGGCCAGCTGTTTTGTTTGGGAGGACCCTAGAAACTTAAAATACAATTCGACCCGGGCCCCAAACTTCTTCTCTTGGATGCGGGCCATCGCAGCGCATCGCACCGCCCCGGACGCGCCCCCCCCCCCCGCTAGCTCTGGATGTCAGATGAAAGCCGGCCAGCCAAGGGGTTTGTTGCTGGTTGTCGCAAGCAGTAAGTATGTCAACGGCCAAGCTTCCTCAACGCCGAGTCGGCACGCCCAAGATGACAACACTCTTCTTTCCCCTGATACTTCCTTCCGCGCAGTCTCTCAAGCGAAGGGGGGAAAGCGAGCCGGATGAGAATCATGTACAGTACACATCGCAGCCGGTCGACCGTGCCGCAAATCTTGGCAGTCGCGACAGCAACCGCGCCGTCCAAACGAGAAAGAATGGATTCTTCGCCTGGATTCGCCTATGCATTCCTACCTAACTAGAACCCTTAGAGATGCGTAGCAGCTTATCCGCTCAGCCCTACCCGGAATACCATCTATGGCATCTGTTAGCGGCCGACGTCCGCCTTCCACCGGCGAAGCTACCGTAATAGCCACCAATTAACGGTGAGACGAGGAAGGACAAGGCCGGGGTACGTAGACGTGCTCGGCCCCGGCAGCTGACTCTAGTCTCCCTAGGTAGGTAGGTATTGTGGCGTATGGGGCTATGTGCAACAGACTTACCTGTGGGCTACGTTCTTATGTGTATAATGCACGCGCTGTGGTAACTCAACTGGCTTCAGACATCGGACCTTGCCAGCGGCTTATCGGGAAACGGGCCCGCCACTTTCTTCTTTCGTGGTGGAGACGCGGCCGAGCGGTGCTCCCTAAGTTACTTAGTTTAGAGTTTCCGGTATAGATTCACATTCAAGAGATCATGTTGAATCCTTCCCTGACGTTGATGCTCGAGGGCCTGAATAAATTTATGTGTTAGGCTACACCCAGGACCTGGCAGCCGCAGAGCAACAGCCTTCCCTGACTCATGCCTCGTGATCTGTTTGTTCGTAGCGCGCTGCAAAGCTTTCGTATGAAGGCCCTCGCTCCTCACACTGTACGCTTTTGATAACCTAAGCTGCTTACAGCTTCTGATACTCCAGCTTGCCTTCCAGCTTCTTCGCCTCGGCGAGCTTCCGCACCGCCTTGTTGAAGTCGTCTTGATTGACGGCATCCCGATAGGCCTTGATAGCAAATAGTCCACTGCGTAAGACGTCAGTATCTCCGTTCTCGAAATGGGATCGGCGCGGTGGTACTTACGCTTCCGTAACCACGTTGCGTAAGTCTGCGCCGTTCAACCCATCGCTCATCTTTACCACACTCTCAAAGTCGATATCTCCCTCCGTAACCACGCTCGCAGCGTGTATCTTCAGAATCTCGAGTCGGCCCACCTCGTTCGGCAGGGGGATCTCGATCTTTCGGTCGAGACGTCCGGCGCGCAGCAGGGCCGGATCGAGGGTATCCGGCCGGTTGGTGGCCATGATGATCTTGGTCTTGCCGAGGTAGTCGAAGCCGTCTAGTTGGTTGAGCAACTCCATAAGCGTCCGCTGGATTTCTCGGTCTGCACTAGTTCCCTCCGAGAAGCGACGTCCACCGATGGCGTCGATCTCGTCCATGAAGATGATGCAGGGTTCGTGCTCCTTGGCGTATCCGAACATCTCGCGTATAAGTCGAGCGGATTCGCCTATGTACTTGTCGACGATGGCAGAAGAGACCACTGTAGAATAGGAAGCGGTTAGATTCTTACGCGTCCGTGCTTTGCGCGACTCGGTTCGCTACTTTACCTTTCAAGAAGTTCGTCTCCAGACTGCTTGCGACAGCTCTGGCTAGGAGTGTCTTCCCCGTTCCAGGGGGTCCGTACAGAAGCACTCCCTTCGGCGGCTTAATGCCCACTCTCAAGAACAACTCGGGGTTCTTTAACGGTAACTCGATAACTTCCCGCAGCTCACGGATCTGGTCGTTCAGACCACCGATACCTGCGAAACTGACTTGACCGGGGTCCTCTAGTGACATGTTGTAGACGAGCGGGTCGACTTCCCGCGGCAGCATTCGCATGATGGTAAGTGTCGTCATATCCAGCGCCACACGGGTTCCTTGCTTCAACTTCGCTTTGTCGACTTTCGATCTGCAACCGACCACGTATCGCGGTCCCGAGGACGCCTTCACGATGACTATGGTGGCCTGTTATCAGTATGTCACGTGGAATATCGATCGAAGTTGCGACAGCGACGTACATCTCTCTTCATCTAGCTGCTTCAGAACCTCACCAATTATCTGGCCAACGCTCTGCAGCGCCTTGATGTTCTCTTCGGTCTGGTCATACTCCTTCTGTAGCCCCTTGATATCTAAGCGCAATGCCTTCAGCTTCGCTTCCCATTCCCGCGACTCGATAAGCTTGGCCCGAAGGGCTTGCAGGGCGTGCTCGCGTTCTTGGTCGGATGCCATGGCTTCTGAATGGCGAACTCAGGGCCCTGTCTAAAAAGGGAAGGGATCGTGTCGAATTTTAAAGTGTTGAATAGATTCCGAATATCTGGGATGCGAAGTAGTGAACCTAATCGCGAGCCAGCCTGTGTGGATGATCGTCTCTAAAATTTGAGGTGCCGGTGCTTGTTTGTACCGAGTTGTTGATTAATGGTAATATGGATGGGATGTACTTGGTTAGCCTGCGATCATCAGGCTGGAAGAGCTGATGAAGCTCCCGCTTGCCTGCGGGCGCAACCTTGCGTCAATCGCCTCGCAGCCAAGTCACCCGCAGTTTAACCATTTAGCGCGAATGCCTTAATGCAGGTACTTCGTACCTCCTCTTGTAGTTGCGAACCGAGCTGTGATCACCTAAGCTACCTTCCTAAGTATGTATGTAGGTATACCCGCACTTGATTCTTCGGTAACAACCTCCTTTATCTACAGGCAGGAGCTTCAAACCTAACCGAAGGTATCCAGATCCCTCGAAATATAGAGCGTCAAGTGGTAATAGTATACTTTTATATGTCCTTCTGTTTTTGGTGTAGTTATCAGGATCCCTAGCTCTATACGCTTCCTACATGCAAAGCATTTGCCTGGGAGTTAACACGCTACCTGCGTAGGCAACCTGCTCGAAGTGCATGTCCATTCTCATGTGGTTTCGGGATAAGTTAACATATCCGAAAGGGGCTGTGTGGACTACCTGCTGCCGGTCCGGAAAGCTTCCCAAAGTAAAGGCCAACCCAAAATCCAGATTCCACCGGCCACTCAACGCCAAGAACTTGACAGAGATAGAGAAATTAAAATTACTTGAAACTTTATACAAGAAGAGCGGAATGCATAGAACATCATGCTTTACTATGCTGCGGGTATATGGTGTAAATGCGTGAAGTCGTACTCGCCAGATCCCCTCTTGTCTCCGGGCGGCTATGGGTAGACCTGACAATGCGTATCTGCATATGGACAACTGCCTCATACAGTCGAACTTGGGCATCCTTCTTGGCTATATGTAAAGCCACAGACACCGTCATTGTGGTGAGGGTGCTTGTTCTTCCATCCAGCCAGCCGTGATCTCCTCGCGCACCCTTTGGCACCATTTCCAGATCGCCTCCTCGAAATCGATCCACACCTGACGGTTGTTATTATAGACGATGCCTAAGGCGTCTATCTTGAGCATGATCTCCCACCGCAGCTCCGCCGCCTTAGCCCAGTATCGTAGGTTGTCTGCGCACCTATACGGCTTCTGCGTGTCTGTGTGGTGGGTGGGAATTGCCCCGAATCGCCCTCGGGACTTTCGGACAGCGGCATTGTGGAACTTGACCAAACGCAACCCGTTCTGTAGGCTCTCGAGAAAAGGCGTGGGCAGTTCAGTGGCTTCTTCGATTGGCGTCCACCGAGGCAGTGGCTCCTCCCCGGTGCTGAGCGAGTCGAGAAAGGCGAGCTCGCGCTCGATTTCCCTCCCGCTCCAATCGCCACCTAACCACGCCCAAGACGCTCTTTCCTTACGCTCGGCATCCTCGATCTCCTGCTCTTTCCTCAGCATTTCTCGTATGCTCTCGATCCAAGATGACATGGTCTTGTGTTCCCCGTCGCGCGTGCCGCCGTCGAAGTTTCTAGTCGCCATCTGCTTCAGCACCTCCATGACGGAAAGCAGCTCGGATCGGATCTCCTTCTCGGACTTGATGGAATCCAAGCGGTCCGGATATTCGTGCGATGTATAGTATACCTTGGCGGCACGAATGGCTAACGTCATGACATCAAGAATCTGCATTCCCTGAACCTGATACAGGCCTTGGACTGGCTTAGAAGACTGTGGGACAGGCAGGGTCTTTACGTCATCGATAAACTTCGGGGGCGGTTCAAGCAGAGTCTTAGCTGCAGCATCCAAAGCCTGGGTGAGATCGCTTTTCAGCTCCTCTATTGTGGGCGGTTTTGGGATGTGCTGTACTCGATGGATATACGTGCTGGTAGTCGGCGGCAAGACATCCGGGTCTTCTTCCAAGTCGTCTGAATAGTAACCCTCCTGATCATCGGCGGGCGATTCAACCAGCGGCCATGTCCCGAACCCTTGGGCACCCAAATCAGGGCTAGAGCTCATCGAGGCGTACGAGGAGTCGACATCCGAGCTGGTGGCCTTCGGATTAAGGTAGGCCGAGGGGTCTAGTTGTGACATATCCAGGGTGGCCTTCGGGTTTCTCTTCCTCGCCAGCTGGCCTCCCTTGCCGTCTAATAATCCGGTCCTGGCGAAGTAATACTGAAGGTGCGATATACTCCCTAAGCTCAGCACGCTCTCTCGACGTTTCGCACTCTCCGCGAAGTCGGTCGTTTGAGGCCTCATGTACCCTCGCCGTTTTGGCCTGCTAAAGCTTGCGCTCGAATATCGATTGGACGTCACGCTCATATCTGTTGATCCCCTTGATTGGTAGCTAGCCGACGAGTGTCGAGATGGTGTTTCGCTAGTGAGGGAGTCCCGATAAGATCCATCTGTACTCGAGCCGTAGGAAAGGGAGGAACCAACTGATGAATAACGAGGTAGGCCGGGTTTGGCGCCGACGGCCGGGCCTGGCGTAGTTTCGGGTGATGGAGACTCCCGACTGAACGTCGGCGGCTCGTCATGGGCTACCGTCATGGTTTCGAGATGGTCAAAGGTGCAAGCGGAATTTCGAATTGCGTTGTCTACAGCGTCGTAGCTCGGCAAACACGATCGTCAGGTGCTAGAGTAGAGAGTGTGCGACGAGGAGTTGATCAAAGTAAGGCGCTCGGGGGGGGAGGCAGAAGTATGTATACTCGGAATATACAGTGACGAGAACAGGAACGGCGGTGGAATACGATGCTGTTGGAGACAAGATCGACGAAGACTGTTCGACAGCTCGGAAGCAGGCGAGGCGAGTGAATGGGTAAGGCGGAACAGGTGACCAGATCAGCAGCTATTGCCAACTTGTGGTCAAAGCAAGGCATATATGCAAGAGGCATAAATTCACAATCAAATAATATTATTACCTGGGTATGGGGGAAGTCATTTTAGGGGTCGTGACAGGCCAGGGATCTCGCGAAGTGTGGTGGAGACGCGTATGGAGCTTGATCGAACGAGGTACCTACGTGTAGACGTTGGTGCCCACTCTACGTAACTCGGTACCGTCGTGCCACGACGTGTTAGTGCCCTTCCTTCGCAATAGGAGGAACGAGTCAAATAAACCAGTTGACGGAAGTTAAGGAATCGTCAGAGGACTTAAGCGGGTGTATGGTTGACCCCACGGGCACGTGATGGTGTGTCCAGCGGTGCCCTACCTACATAGTGCTTGTAATTCGTCTATGGGGAAAGGCTTGGAGTGACCTGGAGACTGGGTAATTTCTGGAAAGATCACTGATTGTTTATTCCGTTTTGCTATCGGGATCAGGTTAACTGGGATCAATGCTTACTACTTAGGTATGAAGCTGACTGTCCCGGCAACGGGATTTGATGGCATTCTGCTTCCGAGGGAGCTACAACAGCCAACTTAGGTATAGTACCTCGAACATACATTTGTACCTACCTACCTATCCAGGTACCGACATCTTGGGTACAAGAATAGCCACTTTCTAGGCTCGCATCAAGGACCAGATACTCCATAACTCCCCTAATAATGGTGCACATTGTGCAAGTTACAGTATGCACATAACTTTCGGAGCCCTCTACAAGGTACATGAACTTACATGAGCCACTGATCATGTACCTCTCTGCCTACCTACCTTCATATAGTATAGTACTTGGTTGATGGCTGCTGTCCACAGCTTCATAGGTGCTTTTTATCCAGAGATGGGTGGTACTGGAAGGGGATATCGGAAAAGGTCGCAGAATCTGGAACTCTCTTCTCAGCAGGTGGGGGCCATGGAATAACATCTTCATATCTCTACTGGAGGTAGGCGACATAAAATAAGCAGGCAGTCCGATTCTACCTTATGAATCGCGATCCAAGCTTCGAGAACTTCCACTTTAATTTAAATTAATACGACCTAGTACTATATACCTGACTACCCCACAAGTGTGGCTGCTAGCACGGATGTCCTTCTCCATATTGTTCATATCAATCTGTCCATATGGGCTCGTGCAAGAGAAGCACAAACATCGCCCTCACAGCCAAATTGTTTCATCAGCTAGTTGTTTCATAAACCGGATGATACAGTAGACTAACCAGGCGCTACTTCATCCCAAGTACAATTGCGGCAACGCAGGTCCCATGCACGATCCCAATAGTGCCGTAGGACTCCAACGTCCAACCTTGGATGTTGGATGTTAGGTCTTGTTCCAGCTTATTACATCACATCCCGAGTCAGTGATTTCAATCTTTCCACTTTTCGAGCACTACGTCCGTGATGAATGCAAGACAAAGCGTCGATGGGGAACGACTGGATTATTAGGGTAGGAGTGACAAAGATAGGTACCAGTGTAGATGGGAATGGGCAACCTAGGCGGATGTGATAATGTGACTGTTTGTTTGATGATGCTGGCAAGCAACCAATCGAGAATAACTTAATTCGCCTTTATGTCGAACTAATGGTAGGAAGATCTAGGTAATTACCTCGCCCTGCCTTTAATTGGCAAGCCGAACCCTACCGGGAAAGAACAATCTCTTGACGCTCGCCCTTTTCTTTTTTCTCTGTTTCAATCCTGTGCCCGAACAGTGAGGATTGTTTGTTCAATTTGGTTATACATACCTAAAACTTGTGACGCGATATCTTGTCCGGACCATACCAACCAAACGTTCCTAGGTCGTCAAGACTACTCACTACCAATTACTTTCCTGCCTATAACGTTAGGTATTGTTTCTTTTTGCCCAAACCTTTTCGCCAGCCTCTGTTACACACCAATCTGATTCCATCTGCCTTCGAAGACTTGGAACCCGATTCGACAGCGCTCTCGTGCGGGCCCAATTGGCATAGAGGAAATCACCCTGCTGCGTGCTCAAGGGAGATAGAAGTGGCTACCAAGGCCCTAGCTCTACCTCTTTAAGAATCGCAGATATCAAAACCAGCCTTTTTACTCGCTGCCCTATCGTATCGCAGCTGCACAGGCGGGCTTTGCGTATGCACAACTCCTGTTACAGCCAATAGAAAACCTCCTCACTCTGGCTGGTGAGCCTGTCGGAAGCCCTGAAATTGGCCCATTCCAGAAACACCCGTCAACGCGAGCCACGTCAGGTCAAGGGGAACTTCGCTTCAGAGAAAACAGTGCTGTTGCGGACTTACACGCAGGAGGCTTATGTGATTGATACGGCACGGGATACAACAGCCAGCCAGCCAGCCCGGTCCTGCTTGACCCGTCTGGACTCGCCCTTGAACTTGAAGGACTCTAGAAGCCCAAGTGCCGTTGAACTAGGACCAGGCTGTAAATGATAAAAAAGTTCCGAATGGGTCCATGATTTGCGTCGCCTGGCACATACATATTCCACCAGTACTTAAGGGCAAAACCAAGAAAAGCGTGTAAATGACAGGTCAAGTCGTCGGTGCAGGTCCAGCTGCAACAGCTTCTTCACCTCGTCATAACCACCATCCTCCACAACGCTCTCCAACCACGACGAGTCTGGCTATCCCCGAACAGGGATCGCCAGATCATCACCAAAATGCCGACCCACTACCCACCATCCTGACCTTCTCTGAAGTCCCAGCCGACCTATTACAGCTTGGACCCCCCGACTCGCAACGCCACACTGAAACACCAAGTGATAAACAATCCGCTGACAAGCCCAAACCCAAACCCAGTCAACACCGCAAACCCAGCCCCGGTCTTGCAGCGCGCCTCAAGGCATTGGGTATCGGTTCAAATAAACAAGAGTCTTCCTCCCCTCCGCCGCCACAGCTCGATCGCATCGGTCGCTTGTCTGAAGATCAGCTACGACAGATCGAACAACAACATTTAGCAAGTTCTACGGGGCTTGTAGTTGAGCGCCGCGGTCGCCCCTGGAAGGGTGCTGGCGCCCCTCTGAAGCTGTTGCGCTCCAGATCAGGACGTGACCCGTCTCAGACCAACAGTGACGACGGGACGTCATCCTCCCTCCAGAGCGAACCCGAACTGCTCCCCGAGATAACACAAGCTTTACCTCTAGACATGGACACAAACAAGTATCGCCTGCCGGACCACACCAATGGAAACGGCATCAAGGCACAATTACACGTCCGGAAAGAGCACATCGAACGAGACGCACGAGCTCCTGAGCGAGAATCTCCTACTCCGCCTCCTCCCCCTCCGAAGGATACCCCGCCGGATAGTACTAGTCCCGCAGCCGCAGAATTCGCCTCCGACTTGCATTCGTACTTAAATCCGCTAGGACTCCAGCGTCCACCGTCTCTCTACACGCTATCTCGCGCTTCGTTCGCCACTCAACTCGCGCAGTTGACCGCCCTGCAACTTCCAGATGCCGAACTCCTTTCAAACAAGATCACCGCCATTCCCACGGCCCAGGCCGCGGCCAAGGCCTTGATAGGCGCTGCTGAACAAATACGCGGCTGGATTTCGAAAGCTTCCGAAGTAATTGGGGGCCTAGAGAGCGAGGACGACGTCGAGTGGGCAGCGGCCGGCGGCAGGGAGGGCTATACAGAGGTGGAGAACTCCATCTCAAGATTCGAGGAACTCATCAATGTCTATGTAAGCGCCATCGAGGAGCTACAGGGCCGTGATGACATTGGCAGCGTGTCCGGTGAAGACCTGCAGAGGGCTGTCACGCAGATGGAGTTGATCATGAACGACTGGCGGAATATTCGCACCACACTGAACAATGCAAAACTACAGGTGGAGATAGCGATGGAGTGGGAAGAGCTATGGAATAACGTCTTGGGGGACATTCAGAACGAACTAGAGGAGTTAGGCCGACTGGTCTTCGAAATGGAGGAAAGACGGCATAAATCCATCGTGGCGGTCGAGAAAGGCGACGGGGTAGATATAGGCGATCTGGAGACGATTGTTGAAGAAAGGCCTCCCGTAGTGGCGCGCAACAATCGGTTCAGTCTGCCCGCATTTCCAGTCAGCCCGAACATCCCAGAAACTCCTCAGTTAACGCAAGACGACTCTAGCTTGCTCGCGTTATTCGCCAGAATGCAACCTCTAAGGGCATCCTTGGACTTCCTGCCCATGAGGCTTTCCGTCTTCCAAGCAAGAGCTGAGAAGGCCTTTCCGACGGCCTGCGAGGAGCTTGAGATGAGGCGGGCAGGGCTGGAAGGGAGCTACAAGAAGCTCGAGAAAGATGCGGAGTCCTTAAGAAAGGAGCTGGGAGAAGATAAATGGGTCCTTGTCTTCCGCGGCGCCGGTAGACAAGCACAGAAGATGATCGAGTCTGTGGATCGGACTATGGTTAAACTATGCGAAGGCGCGGACCAGGGCCTGCAGCTCACCAACCCGCCGGCCATGAGCAAGAAGATCGAGAGCTATGAGGCGAAGAGGACGCATTACGGGCCAGCCATAGAGCGTGTACTCTCCATCATCGAAAAAGGTGTCAAAGATCGGCTCACGGTCAATGGCGAAATATTGAGACTGCATACGGAGCTACAATCTAGGTGGAAAGAGGTGAAAGGGAATATGAAGGACACGGATGCGGTGCTGGAGGAGATTCAGTCGGAACGGAGGAGTCAACAGCTTCGAGATTCTGTCTCAAGTATGCTCTCGAACGACATGTCTACCATTGCTAGCGGCCACGACACCCCTGGGAGCTCGCCTCCGTCATCCGTCGTTATGTCTAGCCTCGGGCTCGAGCCAATTACGCCAGTCCCAAAGGGCAAAGGCCGTTCCGGAAGCATGGGAAGCAACTTGCCACAGCCCACATCAGCGAGAAGGAGTGCCACAAACCTGGCTCCTCCCTCGCAAAACACGCGCCGCCCGCTAGCGTCTCGCGTATCTACTCTTTCCAATGAATCCGTACAATCGACTTTATCCCGAAGCGGAGCTGCGTCTCCTCTGGGAACTCGACTTCCGCGCTCCACTGCCAAAGTTCCCGATAACCGTCCAAAGTGGAACGCCTCCACAAACACCAACAATATCGACGTGGGCCACAACTTCAAACCTCTCACCCTCACAACCCCCAGCCCGTATGCCAAGGTTCATACGCCGCCAACCTCGCGGGAATCTAAGTTACCCACGCGCAGTTCGCTAGGCAGAGAATCCTCATCGCCGGTACCTGACCATACGCCTTCCAGGCAAAGCACTTCACGCTTGGGACTCCGCAACCAAACTTCTTCCCCTGGCCCTTACTCCCAGCAGACTCTGGCGAAATCCCGCCTAACTGCGCAGCCCTCAATGTCTAATCTCAAGAACCGCCTAAGATCTCAGCCATCCACGGCTAATCTCAATAACCGGAGATCTTCAATGCTCCCCCCAAGGTCGCAGGACAGTGCTTTTGACACCACGCAAAGACCTCAAAGCTCGATGGCAGCGAGTAGGCGCGTCAGCCTCCTCCCCCAGCTGAGGGTAGATAGAGACGATTCTTCAAGTGGCCGGCAGAGCCCCCAGGCCATCGCAGGCGCGCGGTCAGCAATGCGGAAGTCTACTAGCGCGATGGATACGCGGCCGAAAGACAATAAGCCACGCTGGCACTTCTGAGTCGGTTTCATTCTATAGTCGACGACAGGCACATCTCCGTTAACGGCGGATGTCGAACAGTCGCCGCGATCTATAAAAGAAACCTACTACCTCCGCTTATGACTACCCTCAATTTATCTATACCCTTTGATTGCTCGCGAGCCGGGCACCATGTCTTTTTGAGTAGTACGAAGTCTCTTCTTTTTTTCCGGTCAAATGATACCAATATCAACAGATGATTATACGAAACGTGGGCTAGGCAGGCAGGGTCGCAAGCAGGGAGACAGGGAAGCGAGTTACCACCACATAGATGAACAAAGTCTAAAAATAGCGTGTGCGATCTTTTTAACTTTTTTTCGTTATCCAGATAAACAGGAAATATGGGTTGTTATACCGCATTGTTGGTTGTACATAGGGTAAGGTAAGGAAGGGTAGGGGTAGGGGGAAAGAGCGCACTTCGAGGGAGGGCGGGGAGGAAAGAAAACGGGCTGTTTTAAGAGGCAGGGAGTTGGTTCAAAAGGTTCAAACTTGGTTACTTTAGATGTGCCCCATCAAATCGTGGGGGAATAAAAATTACACTACGGAGTTCGTAATAGCGAGGGGAGCAGGCAGGTAGGGAGGCAGGCAGGCGTCAAATGGAAAACCCTTTTCAGCTATCTATCCCTCCCCCCTACCCATCTATCGAGTCGGTTGGGTAGATATAGATAAATGTGTACACCTGATGTCGAGGCTGCCGCCGTTGATTCGAGACGTCCTGGTCTTTTTTCCGGTTCGGGGTGTCCGTCTTCTCGGGGGGATGGTCCAGGCATCCTGGAGTAGACGAGCAGCTGGGGCAGGCGTTGGTATATTAACGTGCAGAGAAGTAGTAGAACGGAGATTCGAGCATTGAGGCTGCAACGCAGACAGGTACATTGTGGTGAAACCAATGGCGCTCGGTATGTTGGGCTTGTGCGCAACGGGGACTGGTGACGATGAACCTTCCGGGGATTCATTCCCGTAGGCGGACAGTTTTCATTCGCATTTCCCGGCACGGGTTGGTTTTTTCGCCTTCTCCCCCTTACCAGATGTATCTCCCTCCCCAAGTCGGCGTTTATACCGAGACATCAGCTCGCGTTGGCCACATCATCCTGAGCCCCTTAAGCCAATAGCATCTTCTCTTATATCTCGCATCTCCTTTCTTTGAAGGCTTGTCCCGGCGTTTTAGCATCCAGGAGTCGCCTTCCCTAGGTATCGCATCGGGCCATACCCCGAGCGAGCGAGCTATTTGCGTAGGTGGACAACTGTTCATGTGTCCAAGTAAGCTGTATGGAATGTGCTGAATGCCATTGTGCCAACGCAACAGCGCGTTAGCAAGGGTGACAGGGGTGGTAGTCATACCTCCTAACACCGTCCTAGAATAGGGGTGACGAAATCCTGCTCATCACGTCTCATTAAAGGTAATTCTTGGAGTGGTGCCGATTCGAAGCACTTGTCATGAATATCGTCTACATGATATATATCTACCTATGTATCGTGATAAGAGGGCGATTCTCGCGAGCTGGGCCGATTTATGATCCAAAGACATCTCATTTCTATAGCAGAGGTCTCCTTCGGCTCACGAGCACAAAAATGGAGTCATCAATCCCCATAAGCAAAGTCAGCTCGATAGAGCTATATCAATCGGCCTTCGAAGGAATCTCGAAAACGCCCGGGCCATGCAGGAAGACAAAACAACTGCACGGGGAAAGCCGTCCGGCTACGCAATGCAATGCAACGTAAATCAAAAAGTAGTATCCTTTCGTCGTTCAATGTCTCATAAGCCCAATGCCGCTGCTTCCCCCACCAGCTCCCCCGGGTCTACTCCCCCGGCTACCGAAGGCCCCGAATGATGAGCGCCCAGATCCGGTACTGCCTGTCGATCTGCGGTCACTCGTCGCCGTCCGCTTCTTCACCCCCGCGCCCGATTTCCCTCCCCTGCTAGAGCTTCCGGTAGCCTTGCGTATGTGCGACCGCTTACCTCCTTTGAATCCGCTTCTTGATCGTGATGCCGAGGACTTCGGGCGAGCACGTGAACTCTGTGAGGCTGCTGCCGCCGCCTGTTCCATACGCTCGAGGTTGCTATGGAACTCAAGAGCCTTGGCGGATGGCTGGGCCGGTATGACGCCGCCTCCAAAGTATGAAGAAACCGCGCCTTCCGCCTCATCATCTGCTGTGTCGTCATCGTCATCGCTCGTTACCAAATCCACCACAGCATGGCTGGCAGACCCGGCGGTGGCGGTTGCCGGAGCCGCTGTGCCCATCGTGTCCCGATACTGCTGCTGGAAGTTTCTGACAAGAGGCAAGAACTTTCCACCGTACCTATCCACTTTCTCAATGTTGATTCCCGGGATAAAGTGCATCTTGTCCAATGTATCTGCCCACCTTATAGCCATCTCACGAAAATCCTGGTGGGTGAACCAGCGCTGGCGTAACCCTTTCTTGTTGAGTAAGTCTTCCTGCAATACTGCAGCGGCTTCAGCGAAGCTCTGAGCGATGTCTTGGTGGATTTCAGATAAGCCCGCATCTTCCATATGAGTATCATGGGAAATGGGAGGCCCGACTGGTCTTCGCACGCGTTTGATGGATTTTGGAGGAGGCATTGACTCAAAGTCGTCATGGTCGTCTCCCTCAACGAAGTCATCTAGGGCATATCCATGACTGTAACCGACATCCACATCGTCGCTGTCCTCATCATCCAGGGTTGCGACGGCCTTGCCTTTCTTTTTCTTGGCTTTAGCCGTAATAGGTGAGGAGATGTTCGTTGATGGAGGATTGCGGCCCGCACCGCGTTTTGTTGCAGCCGCAGCTGGTTTGGCGGCGCGTGTCTGTGTTCTGGACAGACTGATCTGACTATCACTGCTCTTAACTCGAGTAGTCAGAAAAAGGCTACGCCGCCCCGTCATGAACGAATGCGCACTGTGTCCGAGCTAGGAATAAAGTTAACAGCTGATGAAGGTGAAGAGGAGGTACGATGCTGGCTTACCCGAAAATATTGGACAGCAATCCCGACCGGGTGATTGATGACATTCTCTTCCTCCAGCGCGCCCTCGGCAGCCAGGCGGTCAATAACACGGTGTATTTCGTGTTTTGGCACGTCCTTGGCAATTCCGAACGACTTTTCAGCTTCCCGGTCTTCGCCCTTCTTCTTCTTTCCCATTAGGATGTCTGTACATTGAGTGAGTGTGAGTAGAGACCGCGATCGTATGGTCTCTAGGACAGCTATAGCATACTCGCTGAAGTCTTTGGTCTCAAATGTCCCGCCCGCCTTGCAGTTGTCGCATGTGCCGGCGCAGTCTTTCCTGTCAAATGACTCCCCAAAGTAACGGAGGATTTCGACCCGACGACAATCGCTCTGATTATCACAGAAGGCTGTCACTGCGTTCAGCATGTTTTTCTGCCTTTCTTTCTGCTCCCTATTGCCGTCACCATCGGTGATCATCTTGCGAAGTGAGGTGACGTCAGTGTAGCTGAAATATAGGTAGCACTCCGATGGCTTTCCATCTCGTCCAGCACGACCGGTTTCCTGGTAATACCCTTCCAGGCTTTTCGGTATGGACTGATGAATGACGAAGCGGACATTGGGCTTATCAATTCCCATGCCAAAAGCAATGGTCGCGACGACAACCTTGATTCTGCCATTCTGCCAGTCCTTCTGAATGCGAGGCTTCTCGTTAGCCTCAACCGAGGCGTGATAGTGATGGGCGGCGATGCCGTGGTCTTGTAGCTTCTTCGCAATGGTCTCCGCCGATTTCCTGGAGAGAGTGTACACAATCCCCGTCCGTCCCGGGTACTTCGTCTTGATAAGTTCAGCGATACTATCTACGTTGCCCTTTTCCTTCCTCAAAACCTCGTAGTATAGGTTCGGTCGGTTGAAGCTTTGCGTGAATTCTTCGCATTGGTCAATACCTAAATTGTGTTTTATGTCCAGAATGACATTTCGGGTTGCGGTCGCCGTTAGAGCCATCACTGGAACTCCAGGGAACCGCTTCCGAAAGGCGCCAAGTTCTTTATAGTCGGGACGGAAGTCGTGACCCCATTGGCTGACACAGTGTGCTTCGTCGATGACCAGGCGAGCAAGCTTCTTCTTCCGGTAGAGCGTACTCAGTCCGTTGAGAAACGCTTTGCTTTTATTTACCATTTCCGGGGTTACATAGAGGAGTTGGAATATATGTTCCGGAAAAGACTCGTTGAAGCATGACATGATCTCTTGTCGCGCATTAGGCGAGCTTTCCCCGTTGAACGTCACCGCCAAGATGTTGATTGCCCTGAGATGGTCCACCTGGTCCTGCATCAAACTGATCAGCGGCGACACCACAATGGTCATCCCGGAAGTCCTTCCGCTGGAGATGATGGCTGGGAGCTGATAGCACAGGGATTTCCCGCCGCCGGTCGGCATCAGGATGAAAGCATCTTTCCCAGACAATGTAGCATTGATTGCTTCCAGCTGGTTGTGCCTAAATCCCGACATCCTGAACCTATCCTTCAGGGCCCTTTTCACATCTGGAGACCATGGAAACTTCATCAGCTCTGGCGGGAAGGATGTCTCTCTGGAGGAATTAGAGACTCTTTTGACAGTTGGCTTCTGCTTCCGGGAAACAGCATTCCCCGATGTCTCCGTGAGTACGGATCGACCTGGCGCGCTTTGTGTGCTCCTCGAAGTGACTTTCTGAAGCTCGAGATCTTCCGCTACCATGTTCATATCCAAGTCCTCATCGCTATAATTGCTGTCATAGCCCTGCTGGTGGCTCGCAAGTGACCTGCCCGGGCTCTTGCGGCTCTTACCTTTAGGCAAGTTTGACCTTGCACCTATTGCTGCTGGTGGCTGACGCGATCGAGGAGGCTCCAAGTCTTCGAAAAGATCATCGTCGTCAGAGAGATCGTAACTATCTGCATCCAACCTTACGGTAGGTTGCGGTCGCATCGGAGTTCTGGTGGCCACCTTCCGTGGTGCTGAAAACGAAGTCTCCTGTCCGTAACTGAACAGCCCACGTTGAGGTGAAGGTGAAACGTCGTGTTGGCGTTCTCTGCTAGGAGATCTTCGGGATGGTGAGTCGCCTAAAGCCATAGTGACAGCTTCTCTAGGAGGGACCTGGGTTTGGAGGATGACTTGGGTGTTGCCTCCCGGAGCGAGCATAGTTTCCCTGGATAAGCTTGGGAGGCCGGGATTCCGCCGTGATTGAGTCGCTTGCACCAACGGTTCGGGATGAAGATTCTGGGAATGTTGGACATCTGCACTTTCGAAGAGGCTGCGGTCATTGATACCAGCCTTTAGCAGACTCTCTAGTAGGGATGCCTGATGGTGTCCAATTTGTTTGTCCAGCTCGTCAAGTCGAGCCTCGTCATCGTGTGTAGTAAGATCATGGGCATAAGCATCCGAAATCCTTGATATCAAGACATCACGCTTAGCTTCATATTCTTGGTAAGACCGGTATTCGCTCCCGAGGGCTTCCAGCGCTGTTTCTTCCCGGAGAAGCTCTTCCTTCTCGAGTTTCAGACGATCCCTGAGCTCCAAATCCCTTTGTCGAAGGCTCTTCTCGAACGCTACCCTGTTCTGATTGAGCTTCCGCCGAAGTAGTTCCCGTCTTTTGTAGATGACCGATGGTTGTTCTAAGAAGAGCTCCAAGACGAAAGAATTTCCCCCATCACTGAGCGGGTGGCTCCTTTGACTCGTATGCTTCGGTTCTTCCCAGGTAGTATCCGCCAGCTCAGGGGCTCCGGCTAGGTCGACTTCACGCTGACCTTCGTAACCATGTTTACGAGGTGATCGCCTAGCTGTCTCTTCAGCATTAAAGAGAGTCCGCCGAGACTTTGACGGGGTATCGAATGCGTCTATGACTTGACCCTTGCGTGGAGATCTACGAGGCGAACTTCTGCGGTGCTTAGCGGACTGGGCAGAGTCGAGCACATAGTGACTGGTGGGGGTTATAGACTCGTCATCAGAATCCATAATCACACGGTCATCGTGTTTTCTGCGTCTAGAGTCCTGCGCCTCTAGCTGATCAAGCTTAGGTTCTTCGTCCGAGTCATATTTCGCAGCCTTTGGGATGCGTCTCCGGGGCGATTTGAATGGTGACCGTTTCGTGGCACTCTCCTTTAGAGGCGAAAGTTCACTGACATCGTTGACTTTCACAGGCAGCGCTGCGGACTTCAAAGGCGTGTGATCAATTCGAGGGATAGCCCGAGATCTCGTCTTAGCCGGTGAAGATGTTGTGGATCGTTTAACTCGAGAGTGAACCAGCTCCTCTTCAGAAAGGATGTCGTCGATATCATTGAAGTAGTCGTCAGTGGATGTGGTCGGCGGTCGGCTAATGTCCTCGCTTTTCCGCTTCTTCCCTCTCTTAGGAGTCAGGGGCACCGGCCTTGTGGCATGTTCTTCCGTCCATAACGTGACATCATCTCCAAAGGCAACGGAGCCTCCACTGGGAAGCGGTGGCTCTGGCCGGGAAGCAAAATCCTCCCGCCATATACGAGTACCGCTTCCGAAGGCGGCAGATGCAGGGGATATTTGGTCCCCATCACCGGTTAGGTCAATCGTATCGAAAGCAGCACTACTAGCGAGCGTAGGACCAGGAGTGCGAAAATGATTCTCGTGCCTCCTATCGTGGAGCTGAAGTCGGGGCGAAGGGTTCTTCCCAGCCGAAGGGCTGGTGCCCACTAATATAAAATTTAATAGAGCTTTCTGAAGAGAGAAGGGACGCGACCTACCCGAATTCTCCTTAAGGAGCTCGCTATACTGCCTGTGGAGCGAACCCAGCCCCGTGGCAGTGGAGGTTGTCGAAGTCGGCGTAAGCAATTGTTCCTGTTGAAAAACGAGATTCGGCCGTCTTGGTCGGGGATTCGACACCAATCTTGCCATACTTCCTCCTAATCCCCGGTCCGTCGGCCTCCCTTCCGTTCTCGATGTCTGCGCCGTGTCCACATGGGAGGACTCGGCTTGGGAAATACCGACGAACTTTTCCGAAGGAGGAGCTTGAGTCGGTAACCGGAACTGACTTATCGAATGCGTGCCTGAATTGACATCTGCTGGTGTAGAGACTATATGCGCTGTAGACGGCTGGTCGGTCTGGGAGACGTCTCCAGGCTGATCATGAGCAGGCGGCAGAGCAGGCGCGTTTGGCGCGTTTAGTACGAGATTAGCCAGCAGCCAAGTCAACTGGTCCCTTAGATTATTGCGTGTCAT
Source organism: Monosporascus cannonballus (assembly GCA_004154925.1). Lineage (NCBI taxonomy): Eukaryota > Fungi > Ascomycota > Sordariomycetes > Xylariales > Monosporascus > Monosporascus cannonballus. The sequence goes on from QJNS01000043.1 coordinate 335,327, forward strand.
GAAGTCGTGGTGGAACACCAGTTCCACAGAGACTCCATGGAAACTTTTTATTCAATTGGCATGACAATCGCTGCCGCTGGCAGTCGGAGTGAGTGTGTATAGCTCTGTTGTTTGTCCAGATTCGCGTTGGACGGCGGCTATGGTAAAAGAAGTATATGTGGGGCCTCATGGCGGTTCGCGATAACCCGCCAATACGCCAAAACACCAAGTCATGTGACTATGTCCACCACTTTAAGAGGTTTTCGAGTAGTTGCATACAGCGCTGTAACCCCTCCATATCCGCATACCCAAACCCCTTCATGGCTTAAAGTTCTTCTAAACCGTTCGATGTCGGTTGTCTTGCGAGCCATGAATGTATTAGTGTCCTTTTCGGCGCCGTCCTTGAGTCGACCTGCTTTGGCTTTTCCGCGCTGTTAAACAAGTACATGAAGGTAACCAGCAGTTTACCGGCTGCCGAAACGAACAGTGCTACCGGAGAACCAGCAGACCTGGCTATAGCAACTCCCACAAGTGATCCGGCAACTAACGACGCCAGAAAGCCCACACGTCTGTTCCTTGGCCTGTTGTTCCGTGCGAACAGATGCGGGTCGATCACCAGATCGATCCATGCCGCAGTGGCCATCGCAGTACTTATTTCAGTTGTTGCAAAGGAACGGGGTTGCACGACTTGGCTCCCAGAGGCGAAGGCTAGTAACGATACCACCGCTACTGGCGCGGCGCCAACGGGGCCGGTTGCTGCTTTGTATTGGATCGCTGCAGCGGCGAATACAAGACAAGTTTGTAATAAGTTGCAGAGGAGAAGCCATATCCTGCGTCGCGGCCCAACAAGATGGCTCACTTGGCCAGTTACCCATCCTACAATACAAGATATCAGCCCCCGACCCAAGAACAAATCCGGTAGCCAGCACCAACGCCTCGAATAACGTCGTTGGAGGAAGGTCCTCGGCAAAAAGGTGTCCGTGCTCTCTAAACGAGATAAGTTTGAAGACCCGGATCGTCGCATACCTGCGAAAAGGAAGAAGCCAAGTGCGGCTCCAACATTTGCTGAGATGAACATTTCGCCATCTAAACCGGGCGAGAGGGCAGCTACCATGAGGAGGGCGGTGTTTCCCGTCTGGTTCGAGGCCTACAACGCCGAAAATTAGTCGTGGCTCGTTGTGGCTCGGCAAGCCTTCAGGGCACAGGTAAGGAATACACGGCGTCAGGTATCACATAGGAAACAATGGTAGTCGGGGAATGAGATGGCGTTCTGAATCCCAGTGCAGCTTGTGATCATATGTTAATAACCATCCCATACCGGATGATGTCCGGAGAAGCAGAGCAGAGCTTCAACTCTCATCAATTTCGGCTCTGCAGCTCCGGATCTTTCAAGGGAAAGATCCTTACAAGGTCAGCATCGTAAGTTCAACCTCGACGAGCGTCGATGGTCGTAAGGACTCCAGTTGGTGACGCCATATCTGAGGACCCGGAGATTTATTCTCTACGGAACTAGGTGCAGCAGCTTCACCAGCTTCTATATCACAGGTGGCTTGATCCGCATTCGGACAGGGGGCATGGTGTGGGGTCTAACATATTTGGCCCACCAGTAAGCTCTACACAAAATTAGGACGTCGAGCACTAGCGCCAAGGATACGAAACATACGACTGCCCTGCCTCAGCACATTTTCCAATATAGTATCAACTGCATAGGGGGGCTCGTCAACTTTATTTAGCCAGCCTACACGGCAAACGGGCACTAGTCAACGATACCCGTATTACCGGTTTTCCAGTGGCGGGCGGTCCACCCACTTGGATAGCTACCATGGCCATGCTGGCAAGCCGGGGCTATGGTGTCCTCCCTGATCGACTAACCTAGATCTCCTTGTTGTCATACCAGCCGCGCCGTGGAAACCGCCACGAATATTATTTCATCACCGTCAGGGTGGGCCACAGAACTGGCCGACAGCCGTTTCAGCTAGAAGAGGTCGAGGGAAGGCTTACGTATATTGATCTAGAACGCCTCTTGTGGGGCACACGTCACATTAGCCCAATAATTTCCCGGAAACGTTGCATTGACGTTCCGGCTCTCGCAGCCGGCCTCATGTGGACCACACGGATCTTGGCGGCAACAGGGCGGCTCCGAGAGCCTCTAGGCAAGACGTTCTGCCGTGAGGTAAGACAGCGACAACATAAGACTGACCAAGCTTGTGTTCGATGCGCGATCACATCACGTTCAGCCTGATAGTGGTGTGGTTCCCTTCCCCGACCAACTGACGTAGCTGTGGGGAATCCTGTTTAGGGTGTAGTGTCCCTCTTCGATAGAATGCTCTTCATATATTAGCCTCAAGGGATTGATCTACCAGACTGTAAACTGGAGCGGGATGATGGATACTGCAACTGCGGTCTTGACTTTACAACTTTGGTACTTTAGCCTCTTATCGTACGGGCATAACGTACGCGGCTTTAATCGAGAAATTTATTAGGGGCTTTTTCTATAATCCGGCCCAATGTATAAAGCCCTTAATATCTGTTTCTCTGCCGTATAAATGCGGTGATTGTAGCATTAAATAAGATCTGTAAAAGGCAAGTTTCCTAAGGACATATTTCCGTGGACCGTACTAACAATGGACACGGGTCTTGCTATGTGTAAAACTCCCCAAGGGTGTTTTTTATTAGATACCTCCAAAAGGGTCCACTGCAGAGTCAGGGAGACTCTCATACGAATTTGTATGGAAATAAACATGCTTTGACGGCTGTGCCGGTACTTGCCGCTATCGCAAAGTAACGAAGATCGATGTTGGCTAAGATCCCAATATATATCCCATACAAGCTCTATGGGAGTCTACATCCTATCCTCTAGTGGGCAAGCGGAGGTAACTAACTAAGAATACCCCTGGGAGTTGTAAAATCAAGCGGTAGCGCGTAAAGGTCTAGACTGCAGAGGGTAAAGGTGTAGAAGAACTCTACCACTGTCCCTTTAATATGTACGAAACCCAGGACCGCCATTTAGATCGGTAAGGGCCTCAGCCGAACCATTAGACATACTCGACCTCAAGACAAGCCATAAGTCTTGTGAATATGTATATGTATCGTGGATGCGCCGGACTGAGGCGAATGCAGTCAAGTAGGAAAAGCTACCCCTGAGACAAGATCAACCATAGCCTAGCCAACAGCGAAGAAGTATCTTCTGCGCTTTACGCTTTACGCTTGACCATATCCCGGACAACAAGCCAATATGCATAATCACGGAACCGCCCCTAGCACTTCCGTGGCATATCAGACCTCCCGGACCTCCTTAGCCACGGCATTGCAGAGGGCGACCCTGACCCCGGCGCCCGTCAGGACATGGATCCAGAGGCGCTGCGTATCGCTGAGCCGGTCATTGGCGCTCTTGACCTCGGCGAACATAACCTCGGCGGCTGGCTCCGTGCGCCAGAGGACGAGGTCCGGGATGCCGCCGCCCCGTTGGCCGTACTCCTGGGCGACTACCTTGCAGATGGCGGCGAGGGCGGCGCCGTCGAAGCAGCGGGCGAGCTCGAGCAGGTCCGCGAGCTCGTAGTCCCAGTTGAGGCCGACGACGCAGGTGCGCCTCTCACGCTCCCGCTCGTCGACTTCTCCGATCAGCCGTGCGGCCCCGCCGTTGGTGATTTCGACGAGGCGATGGTTGATCTCGGACGCTCGCGCCGGGTAGAAGGCGTCGGTGTGCAGGTCCAGCGGGCACGTCTGGTAGGCCGTCTGGAAGACGTTGGGGATGTAGAGGAAGAGGATGTCGAAGAAGAGGTAGGCGAAAAGCGTCCTAATGATTCCGCCCTCCGCGTGGTAGCCTTTCCAGCCTTGGCTACGGTACCAACTGAGACACATAGCCTCCACGCTACATTCCCCGCCGCCCTCGGCCTCGTCTACCCATACGGTTTTGGTACTTGGCCCTCGTCCCTTTTTACCCGTAACGTCGTCTTTCTTCAGCTGGATGCCCTCGGCATGGTGCTCCTCCGGTCGCTTCAGCCGGACGTGACCGAACTGGTGCTGTAAACGCTTTGGGACTTTGAGCTGCTTCTCAAGCTTGACTAAGCGCTTCTGTATGTCGTAATGATAGATCAAGTGGCAATCTCGGTCTTCTAAGGCAGTTTCACAAGTCGTCACCGCAATCCGCTTCCAGTGTTTCTTCTGCAATTCGATGTCGGTGTATGCAGGATCCGGCTCAAGGGCGTACATATAATGCTCCTCCAAGAGAGCTCTTCGCTGATACCAGGAGCCCCGGCGGGCCAGATGAAATAGACGCTGCTCTAATAGTTCGATTAACAATGCATGCTCCCGCTGACGTTCCCTTAGCCTGCCAAAAACATATGCGGCCTTGTGGACGATTCGAGTATACGAGTGTGCCGGGTTAAGCCGTCTCAAGTAGGCCCCTTCGCCCGTTTCATATACTCTTTCCTCTTTCAGCTGTTCCTCTTTGAGGATGGTCTTCCATCTCGGGTAGATGCCCTCAAAGATGTCGATGACCTTCCGAAAGTCTGCCTCGCGGACTAGGCCACTGGATTCTAAAACAGTATCTACGGCGCACTCCGTCCTCATTGCGGTCTCGAACTCTAGTAATTGGTTCCGCGAGGAAAAGATATTGGCGGATCTACTTACGACGTATCTCGGAAAGTTGCGCTTGGAGATTTTAGCTAGGATAATAGTGGTTAGAGACTTTTCTGTCCATTCCGTGGACCGGTAGAAGACAAGATGGACCCTCTCGAATAAATTGAAGACCGACAGAGACAGCCGAATGCAAGGCCCGGTTATAGCCAGAATTTTCTCGAGAAAATGCTTGTTCCTGTTAGTGTCTTCTCCTGGCGCTGGACTCGGTGAATCAAGTTCTGGTGTCCCCTTTTCAGGTGAGCCGGTAGAATCAGCGGTGTTAGAGCGCCGGAGTCCTAGCGACATAAGGCCAGCTTGTTGGTGACTCATCTTGCAGATAGCTCTTGCGAGGTCGCCCTTCGTCTTGCCTTGGACTTTCGCACCTTTGGCTAGGGCTTTGACCTCATCGAGGCTGAGAAGTGCGATCGCTTCTTCTATGGAGTCGATGAAATCCTCTGATCTATCGGCAAAGGCAAAGGTATCGCCAAGGAGAAGGTCCTCTTGCTTTTCAACAAATGGAGCGAGAAAGGCTTCTGCTGATTCGTCTGCTGATGGCGAGCTACTACTAGCTTTCGAGAAGCCTCGACTCCTCTGAAGCTCGTTGACGGCTGCTTCAGTATCGGATATATCCTCATGGTAACCTAAGCGTGCAATCCGGTGCCATTGGGCAGTCTTCCTTAGAAATAGTCGTACATATCTGCAAGAAAAATAAGAACCTGGTATGATGCGTAGACGTAACTCAGTTTGGGAGCTTACAAGAACTGAGCCTCGTAGCCAAGTAAATTCCATTGAACAAAGATCGATCGCTCCTTCTCATCGAATAGATGTGACTCTTCATCAAGCACGGTGCTCAGGGCCAGATTGAAAGCATCGACATAAATGGATGTTTTACCCCTGACCCATTTCCTCGATTCGAGCCTTGACTCGGCGGTCTCTGCAGTATTATTGCCCTGGCCGCCTTGGGATGATTTGAATATTTCGTACTCCTCGAGAGCTTCCTTATCTAACTTCACATCCGGCAAGGAGCTTTCGATGGCAGGGGGGAGAGGGCCAAAGGGCTCATCGGTCGACGATTCAAAATCTGGATCCGAGGTCACCGTATCTTCCCCTTGTACGGTCCGCGTTTGCCTTAATGCGCGGGGATTTGACGATGACTCCTCCGAGACATTATTGCCATCGGAGTCTTCCTCCCGTTTTGTCTTTTTCGCAGGAGGCTCATCCGTGGTTTGGACACGGCTTCCATTAGAAGAAGTTAACAACTGGTCGCCACGAGATATCTTTCCTCTTTTAATAAAAGCATCCATCGTAGGCTCATGTGGTGGCCTGGAGACATCTTCGCTGGTCCGACTCGGAAGAAAAGGTAGACGGATGACTTCATACAGGACAAAGAACGCGGGAACGCGCCTCTGGCAAGAGACAAGGGTTCAATAGAAACGCGCGGTCACGGGACCACTTAACGCATTGGGATAGCGCTGCCAAAAAGTAATCACTAGCAGCCTTCTTTCCGTCACAAGAATTAGACACGCAAGAAACGAGGTTTTTGGCAGTCGGTTCCGGCTGCGCTATCGTGAGTATCCCAAAGTCAATTTCCAACTCTCGACACTTTCCCACGCCATAGGCCTTTCAGAACTTCGACCTCACGAGCTCGACAATTCATGCCCCTTGAGCTCCTATCCTCCCTGCAAAGCCCAGATCATGGCGGACGACACCCCCAAGTCGACGACCCCGATCCCGGTTCCGGTCCCCGTGGGCAGCAGCACGGGCGAGGCAGCCGCAGCGGCCGATGCGACCGCGAGCTCGGCGGCGGGAAACCCCAGCGGCGGTGGCGTCGTCGAGACGGCCGAGAAGGACGTCGCCATGGCGGACGCGCCGGGGAGCGGCAACGAGCAGGCGCCCGTAAGTTCGGTCCCGGTCTGATCCCATTCAGTAGTGTGTATTTTGCATTGCGCCGATCCGTCCACTTCCCGTTCCCTTCCTTCCGCGCGTGGTGTTTAAACCGGGGGAAGGATTACCCTGCCTGACCGCTTGCTGACATACGCGAACCCGCCCACGGGTTCCGGCTTTTAGTCTCCCGCCCCCGTCGCAACCACCGCCACCAATGCCCCGAGCCCGGCGCCGCCTGCGCGCACTGGCACGCCGCGCATCGGCCCCGAGGGCAACACGTCGTCGCGCGCCGCCTCGCAGCACCCCGACCAGGGCTTCACCATGCCGGCCGAGGCGCCTCCCCACGGGGCCCCCGTCCGCCAGTACCTGAACTCCAAGGTCACCGGCACCTTGCTGGAGGGGATGAAGGCAATCGCGAAAGAGCAGTAAGCAATCAACACCTACTATCCTGCATACGGCCGAAGATACGATTTGGAGTTGCCGCTAACTTCATATGAAAAGGCCGAAAGATCCCTTGAGAGTACTTGGAGAGTTCCTGATCCAGCGCTCAAAGGAGCTCGAGACTCAGACATAAAACGCGGAACTACGAGGTAGCATAATAATGGCGTTTACAAGAGGTTATCAACGGATTTGGCGTTACGACATGGTACATAGCATGGACATGGACATGTTGACTTTTGTCTTTCACAAAGATACCAATTGCTTAGGGAGTGCGAATCATATGCATTGACGAGATTCTTATTGTGATCTCTCTATGTGGGCTTCCATTCTGCCTGTGAAATTGAAGCGGTGGGCTTTTTTGACCGTCCACCGTCCTGAAACGCAATTCCCTTTCCATGAACTCCGTGACCAAGCACCCCATTCAACAAACACCTCTACGGGCTTTTATGCGACGATGGTGCTGGCAGTAGCGCTCTCGTACTTCCAGGTAGGAGGCAGGACGCCGACGGTCTTGTAGTAGCGCGCGAGACGGTGGATTCGCGACTCGATCAGAATCAGGCGGAACTTGGCGTCCTTGTCATTTCGGTTGCGCTCCAGGTGCTTTCGGACGGACACGGCCTTCGATGTCTTCGTTAGCATGCCAGGGGCTGGGAACCGCTTGGACTCTAGATTTTCGCTCACCTTCTTGATCAACATATACAGATCTTCGGGAAGCTCCGGTGCGAGCCCTAGATAGGATCACGCTGTCAGCCTTGACCAACAGCGGCGGATATGAGCACGCCCGTGGTTTTCGGAACCAAACGGGTTATCTTATAATATGTATAGGGAGGAGGGACATCGTGTATTTCGGGGACGTTGTCATGTCGTACCATTGGCCTTCAGGATTCGCAGAATCTTGTTACCTGTGGCGCGGGTCAATACAAGTTCTCTCAACTCAATTCCTGGGAAACGCGTCTCATACCAGTGACGATGCGGACCTGTGCGATACCGTGGGAGTCACGGAGAATGACACCGATCTGAGAGGGAGTGACACCCTTTCGGGCGAGTCTGCAGATCTGCTCCTCGACTTGGGCGGGGGTGGTCTTGAGCCACGCAGGCGGGGTTCTCGAGTAGGGGATGGCAGAGTCGGAGATACCCTTTCCCTTGGAGTGAAGACGACCCATTTTGACGGATGTGTGAGAGTTTAGGCGTCGGGTCTGGCGGTGCTGGCGGAATCGAAGGGTTGAAAGTTCGCGGTCGTGATGGAATTTTAGAAGGTTTGATCTTTTCACCCAGGGCCCTTGCTAAAATTTGTGTGCGCCTGGGCGGCCGACATCCACCTGGTTCTGATTGGCCAAAGCGCCAGACTCCGCTTTATTTTGGGGGCCGAAGTTCTACCGTCTCTCGCCTCTCACTTTTCGCCAGCTAAAAACATTCAGCTATTTGTTCCAAATTCTTTCACCATAGCTCCGCGAAACACATCGTCCTTCCAGCAACAACCAGCTCTCTGGGGGAAGGAAACCATGCACTTCTAACGGAGAGATAGTGTGACTGCCTACTATTCTAGGTAAGACTGGCCGGTAACCGTGCGGTCGTCGTCCGAGAAGTTTCTTCGACTGCCATAGCGATGGGACAATAGCAAGCTTCGCACTGCATTGTAAGGTAAGCAAGCACCATAACTTCCTGTTTCGTACCAGGACTCTCATATCTCTTCGTATGATGATACACCACATATTTTATTATTTCTGGTACCTCTTATATCATCGGGTCTCTAACCCGAAATGTATTAAACGGACTTCTGATCGAGAATACACTTCCTCTTCTCGCACCGGATGACGACAGATGGCTTGGTCAAAGCTAACTTGCAATTAGGCTACTTTACGAACAGGTGTATTAAGACGCTGTTTGATCTTCATTATATCGCATGATTCCAAGTATATATAATCAGCCCTCGGCGTATCACTTGGATAAATTGTCTGCGTGGGATAATACTACGTGTCAATGTCATACCAGCGAGGTTCCGACGGATCTGCACATTTGGCCCTCTGCAAGAAATTGGGCACAGAGGTAATGCATAGTACTTAGCAACGGGATTTCATTCATGGATATTGAATAGTGTGCAATACTCTGTCACCTTTTTTTTTTTACCCGACCATTCGCCTAATCATTCCGGTCGTGATACGACCGTGCATATGGTTTATCCGATGCCATATGGACCGCGTTATAGGTTAACCGCCTTGCGGAAGTTCTCGCCAGCATAGATGGCGTTGCTGCCGAGCTCCTCCTCAATCCGGAGAATCTGGTTGAGCTTGGCCAGACGCTCGGATCGCGCCGGCGCACCAGTCTTGATCTGTCCAGATCGGATACCCACAACGATGTCGGCAATCGTGACGTCTTCGGTCTCACCGGAACGGTGGGAAACCATGACACCCCACCCGTCGGCGTAGGAGTCCTTGGCGGCCTGGATGGACTCAGTCAGGGTACCGATCTGGTTGACCTTGAGGAGGAGAGCGTTGGCAGCCTTCAGCTCAATGGCCTTCTTGATGCGGATGGGGTTGGTGACAGTCAAGTCGTCACCGACGATCTGGATATCCTGGGTCTTGTAGAAGTAGCTCCAGGCCTCCCAGTCATCCTCGGCAAAAGGATCCTCAATGCTGACAATGGGGTACTTCTTGCAGAGGTCGCTGTAGAGCGCGGCCAGCTCCTCGTAGGTCATCCACTTGGAGGGGTCGCTGTCGGGGTTCTTGAAGTCCAGGTCGTACTTCTTGGCATCGGCCTTGTAAAACTCGCTAGACGCGACGTCCATGGCGATCTTGATCTGGCCCGTGTAGCCGGCCTGCTCAATGGCCTCGGTGATGAGGTCGAGAGCCTCGACAGCAGTCTGGATATCAGGAGCAACGCCACCCTCGTCACCGACATTGCCAGCAGACTGGCCGTACTTCTTTTTGGCAAGAGCCTTGAGCTTGTGGTACACCTCGGCGCCCTGGCGCAAAGCCTCGGAGAAAGTCGGGGCGGCAGATGGGACGATCATGAACTCCTGGAAAGCCAGTCGGCCGCCAGCGTGCGAACCGCCGTTCAGGACGTTCTGGAAGGGAACAGGCAAGACATAAGGCTTCTTGGTGCCGGCCAGATCGGAGACGTGGGCGTACAAGGGGACACCCTTCTCAGCGGCGCCAGCCTTCGCAACGGCCAAACTGACACCCAGGATAGCATTGGCACCAAGCTTGGTCTTGTTGGCGGTTCCGTCGAGCTCGTTGAGAAACTTGTCGACGGCGCTCTGGTCCTTTACATCGAGATCCTTCTCGATGACGGCGGGGGCAATGATGGAGTTGACGTTCTCGACGGCCTTGAGAACACCCTTACCAAGCCACTTGCTCTTGTCTCCATCACGGAGTTCGCAGGCCTCGTGTTGACCTATGACACTTTAGTAAGGCAAGTATTACCAATACCCATATTGAGTCATCACATACCAGTTGATGCACCAGAGGGGACAATGGCTCGGTGGAGGCCGGTCTCGGTGACGACATCTACCTCGACGGTAGGGTTACCACGAGAGTCGTAGACCGAGCGAGCGTGAATCTTCTTGATAGCCATTCTGACGGTGATTTCGTGGGTTGGCTGGAGACAGCATCAGTGGTTAGTATAAGGAAGCTTGGAAAGATATCAACCTAGAGACATTGAGATGTTATTTATTTCAGGTGGCACTTCAGAGGATATTCTGCTCAAGCATCCCCGAAATGGCAGTCGCTTGCGGGAACAGAATGTACCTCTAGGTGTGTTATGTTTCATGAGCAATGAATGGATGGAACGATGGCGGGGTAACTCGCAAAGCTAAGCATATGAAGTTGGAATGCAACGGAAGAAAGCAAAATATATAGATACTACAGTATAAAGAAAGTTGATATGGTACTCACAGGTTGGCTCTGTATCGTCTAGATTTTGAAGTTTGACGGCCGTTAGAAGAGGAGGAGGTTAGGAAGGAGGTGAGAGGAAAATGAAGATGTTGTGTCTTGGATGCTTGTTGCTGTTGCTGGATTTTGGTACGCCAAGCCCCAAACAAATTTGGTGGGGTCCAACCTTTCTCAAGATCCAATGTTTTTCTTTCGTAGGTTCTCGCTACAAGGAAAGCTCTTCATGTTTTGAAGTCGGGCCGTCCTGGATGAGGGGGTCGTCAATGACCATCTCCCTCCCCCCCAATTCAAATTCGCCCAGCGACAGAGGTATCCACCTTTACATAAGGCCAAAGCATCCATTAAACCCTTGAGGAACGAACCACATTCTGCAGTTCTCACCCCAATATTGGACTCGCAGGTTCTAGAGCATAGGCAAAGCCTGCCTTATCGAGTCACTACACCACTAATAACACCTGCTATGTACAAATTGGGTCTAATTAATCCCCGAACGCCGTCTTTAAAATTATCTTTAACATTTAAAAATCAATAACATAACAATTATAACAATTATTAAAAATCGGTTTTTTGTACTAGATATAAGAGTTAATACTTAATAGAGTTGTAATATTTTTTAAATAAACGTAAATGTTTAAACATTGTTATAGTTAATTTGTGAAAAATATATAGCTCGATTTCTCGCTATTCGGCTTTAATAGTATATTTCATCTTTTAAGTAGAACGTAACTTGTGCTTTCGCCTACTTAATCGTAGCTTAATTATACGTTAGATATTCTTTATTGAAAATAAATCCGAGCTTTGTAGCAGCTATATAGCATAAGTAATTTTTTCGTTTTTTTAATAAAGTAAATATTTTCTCGTAATAATAACCGGCATCATTCTTTCATAACACGATTCTAGAGCCGTATTTAGCAGTTATCCGTTGTCAAAAGAGAATAAAATAGAATATTAATATTTCGTCAAGATACGTATACTTATTTATACAGAAGCTCGAATTGAAGATAATAAAAAGACTTCGTTTGGAGCCTATAAAATATCTTCAAATTCTTACTTTAATCCGTCTACTATTAAAGAATAGTTTAAGACAGTCTTTTGTTATATTTTTTACTAACGCCGTGTATAATATAAATCGTACGGCTATTCTTATCCGACCTCGAAAGTAACTTCGTCGGACCAGTACTAAAATAATTAGTACGTATTACGACACGAGAACAAGAACGTAGTCATTATACTACTAAAAGTGAAACGTTGTCAGCTCAAACACTGATCGTCTTGTTCTACTCTATATATCTACTAGGTGCCCACTTGGAATTGTGATAGCACGCGTCTTTATAAGTTTTATGAAACGTCCGTCGTTTTTTCTTATTCTTAGAAAAAATCTATGAGTTGTGACATACTCTACAGCGGGCCTTCTCATTACGTTTAAAGGTCGTACGAATCGTTGTTCTACAAAGCTTAATTCCGGATTTGCTTAGCGTTTTTAAGGCTTCGAAAGAAGCGCGTCGTTCTTTAACAGTTGTTCGAATTAGCCGTCGAACAACTCGTGCTATTACTTTGGCCGGCGCTCTAGGTCTTAGTCTTGATTTAAAGATAACAAAACGATCGACGGCTTTTAATTCTTTGCAACGATGGACAGTGTTATAAATCGTCGATTTTAAAATGTTCTTTAGGCGCTCGATTTCTAACAGCGTTTTTTCAACTTTATATAAGGCCCAAATAGCTGCTCGTTTAGTTTTCGTTAATTCGCGGGTTTTTATTTTAGAGAAATAGCCGTTGAAATGCAAAATACCCTATTTTAAGACCGTAACGGCTTTAGAAAGTGTATGGGGTTAGTGGGATTTCTGATATTTTGATGGGGATTTTAGCGGTGTGGGCGTCCGGAGATTAACTAGACCCGATTTGTACAATGGTTGCGATAACGCATGTGCATACCTATGTGGAGTGGCTGGCGTGGGCGGGGGGACCTTGTTGTCGTTGAGCTCTGTGGAGGACGGTCGAGCACGAAGCCGTCACACTAATCAAGGTCAGATTATCTTCAATATCATGTCTGACCGTTCCAACGACGATATCTCGAGCGTAGTTCATATACCTAAGCCAGTCATAGACATATTACCAGTTGCCGTCTCACTACAGTGGAACACCTTTTCGTTCATGCGCTATTGGAACTCTCAGCAATTCCTAATAGGTATACGAGTATGACGCTCTCTAGAGCGATGAGAATGTCCATATAGTTAACAGGCGTCAGGTCTATGAGAATCTGCTTCACCAGCTACCATGACCTCGACTTCCTGTAATCTTCTTTTTTTGCCAATGCTTCAGTTACATCCAGATGACTCTTCGAATGACATGTGCACTACCTTCATCGGCGAATCGGCTATCGGCTCACAGTTGAGTACTCTACCCAGGTACCCAGGTAAGCTTCTCTTTACTAATCGACTAAGATAGCCCGTAAATCCAAGCCTGGAAAGCCTTCGATAGTTCTCGGCCATATGTAATCCGTCCAATTTACTAGACTAATGTAGTCCCGTTTACTTTGCCGAAATGACTTCCTGCTGGGCGCGCCCTCTCTGCTGCTGTATGTAGAATCCGCTGAGTCAATGAGATAAAGCGGACGCCCAGTGAGTGGTAAATAAGGTATGGACAACCCTTTGAGAAGTATCATCAAGCGAGTCGTAACCGGCACCATAATAGTAGATTCGCCGGATCTCCACAACATGTTGCGTATATTCAGCAAAGACCGTAAGGGTTAAGGGGTGTCGGGTTCGGCCGGTACCCACCAATACTGGTCTAAACACTGCTTGGGATAATGGCCAACACTTCAACCGTCCTTTAAGCCCCGAGAAACTCCCCGAGGTGGCAGCAAGACATTATAAATTCACCATGTAAACTTCGGACCGGCCCGTCGGGTGTTGATAAGAGATGTCTATTCGGCTCCGACTGGTCGTATAGAAAGTCAGCACCCACAGAACGACCGGAGCGCTTGTCGGTGGTCGGAACGCCGGAACGCATAGTGCATTCCCGAAGACCCGAGTTTTATTAGGGCCAGTTGCCCAAGTTTAACGCCGGATCGAATGAATTACGAAAGTACTAGTTATAATAGATCGCAGGTTGTCACTAGCTCAACTCCATACCATCATTAAGTCTCTTACTTATTTAACAAGAGCACAGTTATGAGAATGTACACAATATCAGTGATTCCAATTTTTGTTGCTGGGCCCTGATTACGATGGAGTCAAACAGAAAAACCTTTAATGGCACTGAACGAAACAATCTCAACAAGTCACGTTATTTCGAGACTTTTATATGACTTGAGCCCCCACTCTTCACAGCATTTTAATAACACAGAATCGCATAAACTCCATGACTTATTCAAAGAACTTGAAGCTGAAACCCGTGTTCTCCCGATCTCCCGGCACATTCCCTCGGCTGTAGGTGGTCCTATTCCACCAGACGAAGTTACCAGTAAACCAAGCGCGGTTGTCCCAGCTGTATTTCGTGCCCTTCTCGACACCATGGAACATGAAAGGGGTGTGGTTAGCGCCGCCCGGGCTTCTGTTGATGTCTCCATTGACGAGGGCAAAAGTGTGGTGCCCCGGCCCGTCGATGTACAGGGTCGCATCCCAGCCCTTCATCATCCTGTCCTGGTGAGAACCGAACAGGCAGCCGTTCGACTTGTACCAGTCCCACATATATGTCGGGTCGCCGCCCTTGCGGAGCCGGAGATCCGCAATGCAGTACCTGCTGCCCCAACTACCGTTGGCTGAGTACGTGATGTGCAGTTGGCCGTTCGGGTCAACGGTAGCCTGGGGCCCCTCGTTGATGCGAGGGCTGTCGCCCTGCTCCCATAGCTCTCGCGGCTGCGAGATGACGTACCGCTGACCAATGGGCTTGGACGGGCCGTCCATGCGGCAGATGTATAGAGTCTGCTCTTGGTTTCTGGTCTCGCTTTCCCACCCAGACCAGACGAACCAGCCCCTCCCTTCGAAGACAAAGAAGGTGCCATCGATAGCCCATTGGTCGTCCGGCAAGGCGAGCTTCATCTCGGCCGAGTAAGGGCCCAGAGGAGAGTTGGCGCTGATGACGTACATGCGATGGGCGGCACCCCTGCCGGCCGAGAAGTGGATGAAGGTCCTGCCCAGGTCCGTGGTAATCTCTGGAGCCCACACGTCACCTTTGTTGGCAGTATCGGACCAGACCTTTCCCCGTCGAACATTGGGGGCACCGAAACCTTCAAGAGACGATGCTGCCCGAACATAGATACCGCCGCCGGCCGACTCGGCAGAGTAATAAGTGTCCCTAAACTTCATTATGGTGGGATCCGCGCCGCTCCTGACTTTTGTGGCCAAGGAGTCGTCGAAAAAGAAGAAAATAGCGCCACAAATTACCAGCAAAAGGGCGGCGGACCGCCACCGCAAGGTCATAATGGGATTCGGCATGTTTGATCGCCGCTGTATTAAATATGTTCAGTCTGCTGCAGCTCCAGCGTTGCTACTTGTAGTAGATAGGATCTCTTTAACATTCAACCCCCTGAATGAAAGACCTGAGCTCTATTCTAGCAGCAAGGGTCCCATTTGCCCATCGTCCTTTTGCGGAGCATATTCTGTTACAACGGACTTTACTTAACCTCACATATCGGCGTAGGCAAGCCGTAGGATTTAAACCTAACGCGCATATCTAGAGGACCAGAGTAGCGTTATGGTTGGTTGAAGTGGGCAAATAATGATCTTGATTGGCAAGACCAGAACGATGACTGCAGGTGGCTGAGAAGGGGGCCAAGTAGCCGAAGGTCGGCTGAACCTCCATTCCAGGCGACGATATAGGGATACCCATCCGTCTCTTCCGCGGTTCTCAGTCCCGCAGGCGTATTACAAATCCATAACAACTTTCGGGAGGCGTTGTTCAGTAGTTGCCTAATCGTGATATGCCAAGAAACAAATAGGCCAAAACGGTTGGAGCGATTGAAGCGGCTAGGTATCCTCTATGCAGGAGGATTTTAATTAAACTCTCCTGCAGTTAGCTTATTGAGGCCCACCGGATGCATATAGTAGGCATCCGAATTTGCATCAAGTGGAAGATGGCATCATATTTACGCCCAAGATAGGGTTACATCCTTATCGGCCGCAGACTTGTATGAGGTTAGCCATCGTTCTAACAACGGCCGTCAGCGCTGGATATTTGTCGAGAGCCTCCGCCGAACGGTTATCATGGGCGATGACCTAAAGGCACTCGGGGATCTGCTAAAAAGGAGGAAATCCGGTAAGTACGCGGAACAAGGTAGAGATCGCTACGTGCTTACAAGTTTGTAGAAGACGCGAGCGTCATCTGGGCGCAGACCCATCGCCAGACGCTCTCCAGCCATTTGTGGAATGCCTGAACTCGTTTGGGTTTCTTTCGGGCATTGAAGAGAAAAGCCTTTCTCGATTGTATCCGCGTTCCAATTCGAGAAATTCTCAAAAACAAGCACTGGTGATGATCTGGATGAATTTGCGCAACACTTTCTGACCTTGTAGGTAAATACACCCGATAGGGAAATCTGCCACTGCGGTATAAGTTAACAATGGGGAGCTTAGATATTTGAGCGTCAATAAGATAAATACCTTCTGCTACGAGACCTGCAAAGCAAGGCCCGACTTCACAACTCGATGCGGAGTTTCGGATGTCGTCCCCTATTTCCACTGCGGGTCACCGAGGGCAGATATCCGACTCCGCAAATTGACATGTTCCACAGGAGGAGAACCTACAGAGCCACAACACCTGTTCGCCGCTCTCCTTCTAGTAGTTCCCGCTGCGATAGTTCGGCCACGGCTTCTATAAGAAGATGAAACCCTCATAACTTGAACAACTCCATCCCTCTATTAGCAGTATTCTTACATCAAATCTTCAACTACTATTAGACCAGATACGACATTGTGTTCACAAATATTAGTCTTACCTCGTGACTTGTTTCGAATGCGGTCCATCGTGTCTCCAACACCAAAGCGACAACTGGGCAAGAATGGGCCTCTTGTCGACCGGGTCGGGTACGGCACTATGAGCTTATCGGTGACCTATGGAGAGCTCATGCCCGACGAGCAAAGACTCTCCGTCCTCGACCGCGCGCACAAGAGAGGCCAGATGTTCTGGGACACGAGTGGCTTCTATGTATGCCGGTTCGCCGACTTATCGGTGCTGCTGAACACGAACACTACTAACACAGTCACCAGGGAGACGCCGAAGACGTCCTGGGCGAGTGGTTTGCCAAACCTGGCAAGCGCTCCGACATCTTCCTCGCGACGAACTTCGGAGGCATCCTGACTGGGGACCCTTTGGCCGGGGGCTATAGCTTCCGTGGTGATGCGGAATATGTCTACGAGGCTTGCGACAAGAGTCTGTAACGGATGGGTGTCGATTACATCGACTAGTGGTGCCTCCACCGCCTTGACGGCTCGACGCCGTCGAGCATATCGTCGCCGGGATGGTCAAGATGAAGGAGTACGAGGCTCGTTTCTCAGGTCTTAGGGGGAAGAACGCGAGATGCTTCAGCGGGGCCTACGCTGTTCATCCTATCAGGGCCGCGCAGAGTAAGTCGCTTACCAAGCCCTATCTTGCTCGTTTTACTCGCTCCCCTATATTTAAGAGCACGTGACGGCGCGTGCATCCCGGACCGATTGCGCGATCTCCTTTGTACGCCGAATCATCCCGCGCGGAGTGATCACTAACACCAGACCGCCCCAGTGGCAATACAGCCCCTTCTCGACCGGCATCGAGGACCCGAAGATCGGCCTGCTGAGCGGCCGGATCCAGGATCCCGAGGACTTCGGGCCCGGTGACATCCGGAGCGCGTACCCCCGCTTCTCGCCCGAGAGCTTACCCATCCCTGGGTGGCCTTTTTGGTACTATTCCATCCATGGTCCCGAGCGAGCGGGCGAGCGAGGATCGGGCTAACTTCCCCGTCCACAGTACGACGAAGATCGATCGCCTCGAGGAGAACTTCAACGCGGCGAGCGTCGAGCTGACTCCCGCGGAGGTGACACGCATCCGCTTGCTGGTCGATAACGCCTCACATGGTGCCAGATGGACTCCGCAGCACGCTTTCGCCTTGTTTGCCGACACTCCTACCCGGGAGGGGTATGCCGCGGCTAAGGCTAAGAGTGGTTAGGTGGTGACTAGACAGCCGCACCAGCACACTAAGCCCCCTGATTTGAACAGGAATATTCAGCTTGGCGCCAAGGATGAGAAGGGTGATCAATATGGGAGAGGAAAGAAGAGCGGGACCGGCAAATCTCATCTTCGCTTAGATTAATCTCAACGCTATAGGAATTTGAATAAGAAGAAGCTGATTTTATGGAAGCCTTCGAGCATACATGCGCCATGTCCTGGGGTAGCTGTGCTATTGGGAATTTTATAGCTTGGGTACGACCTTATCCCAAAGCCCGAAGGTCTCTAAGCCCTCGCCTCCATCGAAGATGTCCCTCTCCACCATCCTAGAATTTATCTGCAAATTTCGCGTCAGTGGTAAGCCTCATTACTGCGAAGATGCGCATCACTTACGTGTCTTGGGCCTAGCTCGCTCACGTCCTTCACGCCCAATAACCTCATACACGTTTCCGTCTCCGCCTTTAGGACTGTTCACGTCCGCTGTTAGTGCCTGTAGCCACATGGCCCCAAAGGTGGTCCAAGGTGTGACTTACTCTCTAGTACGCGCTCGACGCCCTTCTGCCCGCCGGCGCCCAGGCCGAACAGGGCGGGGCGGCCGATGCCGACGGCGCGGGCGCCGAGGCACAGCGCCTTGACGACGTCGGTGCCGCGCTTGATGCCGCCGTCGACCCAGACCTCGACGCGGTCGAAGACCTGGGGGCAGTACTTGCGGATCTCGAGCAGGGTGTGGACGGCGGGGGGCGCCGTGTCGAGGGCGCGGCCGCCGTGGTTCGACAGGATGACGGCGCGCACCTGGGGCGCGTACTTGGCGGCGAGCCAGGCGTCCTCGTGCGTCTGCACGCCCTTGACGACGATGGGCAGGTCCGTGTGCTTGGCGAGCCACGGCAGTGTGACCTTCCAGGTGAGGTCGGCGGCCGTGCCGAAGAAGAGCTGCTGGCCGACGCCGCCGCCGCCGGGCCGCGACGGCTCGTCGGCCGACTTGACGCCCGCGGCGACCTTGACGGCGTTCCTGAAGCTCTGCTTCTCGTCGAGCTCGCGCTTGCCGGGCACGGGCGCGTCGAGCGTCAGGCACACGAACTTGAAGCGGTCGCCCATGGCGTTGATGCGCCGCAGCATCGCCTCGCTCTTGGCCCGGTCGTTCTGCACGTACAGCTGCCAGCCGAAGACCTGGCCCGGCGCGGCGTCCGCCACGATCTGCTCCGGCGTCATCGACGCGTTGTTGGAGATGATCTGCATGGCGCCGTACGCGCCGCACGCGCGCGCGATCCCCAGCTCGCCGTCCGGGTGCGCCAGCCGCGCCATCGCCGCCGGCGCCACGAAGATGGGCAGCTTGACTTTGTGGCCTAGCAGCGTCGTCGACGTGTCGCACTTGGTGCAGTCGACGAAGACGCGCGGCCGCAGAAGGATGTTGCGGTACACCCTCGTGTTGTAGGCCTTGGAGAAATTGTCGTCGCTCGACGAGTAGTAGTACGCCCACGCCTTCTCCGAGATCTGCTTGGCGGCCACCTCCTCGATCTCGTCGAGGTTCAGCAGGGTCTCCATGGGCGGCGGGCCCTGGGTCTCCTTCCTCTCCTCCTCGGCGGCCGGCTTGGTCGCGTTGACCAGGGTCTGGGGGTCGACCTTGCCCAACTTGGCCTCCGGCTTCAGGTTCTCCTCGAGCGTGCCCGGAGGGTGGATCGGGTCGTACTCCTCCGTGGCATCCCGGCCTGCTAGCTGTAGGATGACCTTTGAGCCCCCCGGATGAGACGATAGGAAATCCGTCACATCGTAGACGTGACCGTATAGAATCACCCAGCAGCTGTCAGCCGTGGTGTGCTTCGCGACTAGCACCGAGAGTCAGCAATACGAAAACCATGAGTTGTGTATCAATACTGTAATATATACACACCTTCTTCAGCGCTGATTAACTTCTCGTCTCCCATTTTATGAACGCTGACTACCTAAAAATACAAGACCGAGATTATATAATACAGGAGATGATCCATGAATTAGAGGCCCAATAAGTTCTGAAGGTGAGAGAGCTAGAATCGGTGCTTTTTAACCCGCCGATAGCTCGGCGACCCCTTGCCCCAGATCCACACCGTCTTACGTTTCCGGGGTGTAGCATTGGACAACTTGGGGGTTGGGGATCCTAGGTGGAGACCCTAGCCGATCTATAATACAATTAACAAGGGTAAAATCGCCGGTTTCGACGTCTTTTCAGGGGAATAATCTACTTTTAAGTCGTTCTACTCTCAAAGGTATTCGGTTACTATAGCATACATGTAGCAGGGCATCACTACAGTCGACAGATAAGCCTTGTTTCTTGAAAGTTCAAGGATACATCTACTTACTCTCATGCGTTACCAAGGCTGACCAACACAAGCTTTTGCTTGCCGGTTACAGAGACAAACGTGTGATAGTGTTGCATTGCATATTCGATGTATCAAATCTCCCTCTCGCAAGACCATACTGAGTCTTCACGGGTCACCAAGGACTGCTACTTGCGTATCCCGTCATTCCCGTCCATCCATTTTGCTCGCTCGTCCGCCTTCACACGTCTTGAACAGGCAGCTCTGCGGAGCTAACACGCTTCTTGGGGCCGGAACGTTTGCCAGTTGTAACAGGTTCTGAACGTCCGTTCGTCCTGCTAGTGTTAACCATCTGAACGGTCGGGGAAGAAGCGCCAGGGTGCTGTACGTCCTTGTATATGGTCGCCGCCCGAGACAATGATGGCGTAGACGGCGTCGAGGGGCGTGACTGGTGCGGAGAGGTTGCTTGGAATGCTGCTACACCAGGCGATCGCAAAAGCCCTTTCCACGGCTGCGGCGCGGGGATCGGTGTCTCCTTGCGGACACGCAGTGGTGAGTGTACACTGGGGGAAGAGATTCGTCCTTTCTCGCCCATTGAGGGAACATGCGATACCTCTGTTCGACCTTTCCCACCGCTTGATTTCTTCGCATGTTCCATCAGGTCTGAGATTGTCGGAGCGAGTACGGGGGTGACTCTAGGAATCCATTTCCGGGTGAAACCCTGGGATCGCGGTCCTTGAATGGGAATGGGCCTAGTAGGCTGATCTGATTCCAGCCTCCGTGCTTTCTTCGTGTGTGCCGTTGGTGAACTTGGTAGAAATTGCTCGTCGATGGTACTCTCCTTTATCAACGGCGTACTTTGCGGGGTGACTGAGGGAACAGTTCTGCCGAGGAGATCATCAACAGAACCAGTCACGATTGCTCCAGACATGAGGAAGTCATCGCACGATTCACGACTTGTGGTGCTTCCTTTCTGACCTCTCCGAGCCGGTTTATCGTAGACGTGGAGATCAAGGATATGGTCCTTGACGATATCATCCATCCGCTGCCGTTGCTCCTTTTTCTCGCGAGCTATAGCGGCATCCTCCACATCATCCTCAACGCCAGGCTCGGATATGTATAGGGTCTGAGCTTCGCCTGGGTCGCTAGCTTCCTCGTCAGAAGACTGAAGTGCTGCTGCTGACTTCACCCTAGAAAATCGGCGGCGGTTCCATCGCAAGGTAATATCTTCAGAAGACGCACTCCCGCTCTCGATGTCAGGGCTGCTGGTTTTAGACAGCGTTTTTGCAGATTCCAAAGCCGATGCCGCCTCCTAAGTGTCATCGGCCTTCTCCATATTCGCTCGTCCTTCTTTGTCCCTCTTCTTCTTCTCCTTCTTCTTGGAACTCTTGCTGTCCTTCTTGTCTTTCGTGCGCGTCGCACCAGCACCTTCTTTATTCGTAGCACTTGTTTTCAAGCATTTACTCCAAGCGCTATCTTTGCTAGTTTCATTCCGTTTCCTTTTCATCCCGGCCACTTTGCTATGCTTTGACCCCTCGCGATTTCCTGGACCGGACGCCTCACTTCGTTCTTCAGACACGTCGATCCATTCAGAGTCTGAGTCCGCACTCGAGGAAGAGATGCCACCATCGATCTTACGGTGGTATTTCATGAGCGGGCCGAGATGTCGCTTGAACCTCCAGAGAAGGTAGTGGATCAAATCGTAGTCTATGGCCCGATCTTTGGAATAGGTCTGCTTATAGAGCATCTCCGCCCGCGCGAGCTTCCTTTTTTGACGTCGTATATGACGTTCTTCTCGTTCCGCCAGCCGGGCATGTCTTCGCAATAACTTCTCCCTAGGCCGCCAATCACTGGCGCTCGGTTTCTGTCTAAGATCTTCCTGCAAGAGCTGGCTGTCGATCTCGTTCCGCCTTTTGATCAATTCTGCGGTTTTCCGGACGATGTTGCGGCGAAATTTCTTGGTGAAGGATTTGGCAAGCTCGCTGAGCTCGGAATCATCATTAACATTGCTGAACTCTGGTTGCTGTCGCCCTTTCTTCTTGAGCATATCGTCCCAGTCGGTCTGGGCTGGTGCTGGGGCAGCAGGCGCAGCCAGAGCCGTGGCCGACATGGCGCGAATATGCTTGATATCCACGGAGGTAGGCTGAGGAGAACCGTAAAATAAGTCGTAGTCAGGGATGTGAGAAGAGTGACCCTGCTAAGATAGGACGATCATCCTAGTGTATCACTACCAAGTAAAAGCGTCTCGCGGCGAACCCCATAATGCTTCATTCGGCGTACGTCGTGAGTTGTTAGATGGTCGCATTTGTCAGTCCGATTATCTGTTGAAAATAATCGAGAATTTACAAATACTGTTGAGCGGGGTAACGGTTGCCAGGCACATCCCACCACTACTGACTCTGTAGATGTTTGTCTTGTTGCTAGGTAGAGTAGCATGAGGCGAGGACGACGCCTTTTCCTTCTTTACTCAACTTTCCTCCCCCTCTATCTTGTCAGCATTACTGAGGTCATTATCGGGTATAAACCTCCAACTCCACCATCTCATACTCACATAGTACCTGATCGATGTTCTTTGTTATTGCACATATTGCACATATTGCACTGCACATACATACCAAGACTTTCTAGTGGAAAGCATACCGCCAAATAAAACACTCTCCTCCAAGCGCAATTGCAATTGCATCAAAACTCGGTGTTAGCTCCCACATAATCACTTCACCTGCTGAAGGATGATAATAAGTGTCGGCAGGCGGAGCCATCTAAGTTCGTACTAATTGGCGAAGATTCAGAAACATCAAAACTCGTCTCATGAAGCTCAATGAAAGAATATCACGCAGTAGACCTCTCGCATTGCGTCTAGAAGGGAAAGGATGTCGATAAACCATATTAGTGTCGTAGACACGAGAGGACGCACTCCTGCGCTGGTAATATAGCACGAATAGCCGAGGACCATCATTTATTAGGGCCCGGGGGTAGGACAACCAAAGAAAGGAAGAACGACGAAAAGAGGTACGAAGTAGTATCTCATATTCTGATCGTAACCATACCTCCATAGATTATTCAGACCCAACAGTCACTCTTCACATGGGGCATACCCCAGCTATGCAATTATAAATTAGTCACACATAACCAAGCCTCTGCCAAGTCTCGTAGTTCCTTGCATCGGGGATGGACCTCGGCTCATAGGACGGGGCGCCGGGGAATATTAAAGCAGTAGCTGCCGGTGTCCGCGGCGGAGCTCTGTTACTGAGCTCTGATCTCACGTTTCCCCATAACTTCGATCTTAGTATTCTATTGTGTATATTGCGTACCTAGGTTCGTTAACAGGAACTTTACGGCAAGACATATCTCAAAATGAGCGGCCCAGGCGTTGGTTTCGAATACCCCCGCAAAGAGGTGTCGTGGGTGAAGCGCGATGCCCTGTTGTTCGCGAATAGCATCGGCTGTACCGCTGACGAGCTGCACTTCCTCTACGTCCGTTAACCTGTAAATTAGCCCCACGAGGAGACTCGCTCACAGCGCTACAGGAGCTCGATCCGAATTTCTCGGTCTTCCCGACCTACCCGCTGATCCTCCGTCCGTCCCGCCCGTAATTCCTCGTTATCCTCGTGACATATATTGACGATTGCGCAGCTTTCAAGGGGAACTCGGAGGAGGTCATCGATTTCTACGCCGCCGAGAAGGCGACCAAGATCCCCGGCGTCCCCGACTTCGACTCACGCCGGGTCGTCGACGGCCAGCGACTTGTTCAGTTCCTCAAGCCCCTGCCCACGACGTCCGCCGGCAGGAAGTTCGAGATCCGGACGAAGGTCCTGGGCGTCTATGATAAGGGCCGGCCCGGCACGGTCGTCGAGCTGCAGACAGACCTGGTCGACGCGAGCACGAACGAGGTGTACTCGCGGGCCATCGGCAGCAGCTTCTTCGTCGGCCAAGGCAACTGGGGAGGTCCCAAGGGCCCCGCGACCGAGAACTTCCCGCCGCCGAAGGGCAAGAAGCCCGATGTCGAGTTCGAGGACCAGACGACCGGGCAGACGCCGTTACTGTACCGATTGAACGGCGACTACAACCCGCTGCACGCGCACCCGGAGCCGGGCAAGAAGATGGGTTTCGGCGGCGTCATAATCCACGGGCTGTACTCCTTCAATTCCACCTGTCACGGCCTGCTGCAGAAGCTTGGCGGCAGCGACCCGACCAATATCAAGGAATACCAGGCTCGCTTTGCGAGTCCCGTCAGGCCGGGCGATAAGCTCGTGACGTCAGTATGGAGAACCGGCGAGATCAAAGACGGATGGGAGGAGATCAGATTCGAGACGAAGGTTGCGGGCGGCAAGGTCTGTCTCAGCAATGGTAGGGCGCTCATGAAAGTCGTTGGGGAATCGAAGAGCAAGCTATGAGGAAATGCAG
Organism: Monosporascus cannonballus; assembly: GCA_004154925.1. Taxonomy (NCBI): domain Eukaryota; kingdom Fungi; phylum Ascomycota; class Sordariomycetes; order Xylariales; genus Monosporascus; species Monosporascus cannonballus. Next base: position 359,973 of record QJNS01000043.1, read on the forward strand.
TTGTACAGGATTTTAAACGAACTTGTACATAGTCGATAGCGACTTTAATTTGGTCCACTTCATTATGTATTTTGAGCCAGATGGGTTACGTGCGTGATCAGGAGGGGGGCAATGAGAGGCGGTATTCATACCGGTATCAACTGTCATGCGTGATTCCGAAAAATTAGCTGCCTAAGAAGACGGCCAATTTTCAAACACTGCAAACCAACTCTACCGTAATCACCTCACTATGCCGAGCATCTCGGATCATCGTCCGTGTTGAAGAGAAATGGCTTCCCAGGTCAAGGTCGGAGACCGCCTGTCTTTTGACGGAGCCGTATGCACCGTCCGATACGTGGGCGAAGTCGCCGGCACATCTGGAAGCTGGCTTGGCGTCGAATGGGACGACCCAACCCGAGGAAAACACGACGGCTCGCATAAAGGGGTCCGCTATTTTACATGTAGGCCCGTCGTCCGAAAACCGCTTGATCGAGAATCTTTTATTGAGCGCGTCCACCAGGTAAATCCAAGGCCGCGACGGCCGCCTCGTTCGTGCGGCCGACCCGCCCCGCGGAGAGGCCGCAGAGCTTCGTCTCGGCGCTCGTCGACAAGTACACGGCGGAGCTCACCAACGCGAAGGCGATCCAGTTCTCGGGTAAGGTTGCCGAGGAGGTCGGCTTCGAGAAGATCCGCCGCAAGCAGGCGCAGCTGTCGGAGCTGAAGTTCGCCATCCTCGACGGCGCGCGCATCGCCTCCGTCTACGCCGAGGGCGACGAACCGATCCGCACGGTCTGCCCTAAGATCAAAGACATGGATCTCAGTCGCAACCTGTTCCGGCACGTCGGGACGGTCGTTGCTATCTGCTCCGAGTTGCCCGATCTACGAACTTTGCGTCTGAAGTGAGTAATTTACCATCCCAAGACACGTTCGGCTTCGTACCGCTGACTCAACCCAGTGGCAATCGCTTTCAGGAAATTCTGGAAGATAGCAGGCTGGATGGCGCAGGGGCGTCCTTCACGAAAGTCGAGAGTCTCGCTCTTGAAGAGACGCTCATGACCTGGGAGGAAATGTGCCACGTGGCAACCAAATTTCCGGTTCTTTCTACGCTCACTGCTAGCATAAACCAGCTCTCCTTCCTCTCGGGAACCCGGTCACCTACGCTCTCGTCTACGCTGACGTCTCTGTATCTGGAGCTCAACGATTTTACTTCTATTTCCGACGTCGCAAGTTTGGCTGGGCTGAAGTCTCTCCGCAACCTGCATCTCAAAGGCAACAACATATCTATGCTCACTAAGGAGGCATCCGACACCCTTCCGGTGTTCCCGGATAGCCTCCAGTACGTGGACATCTCCTACAACCGGGTGTCGACCTGGTCGTTTGTGGACGAGCTCCCGACATGCTTTCCGGGTCTGGTGTCCCTGCGCTTCGCCCACAACCCCATCTACGACAACCCGGACCCCGAGTTCTCGGGCCAGTCGAAGAACGCCCCCGAGGAGGCGTACATGTTCACGGTGGGCCGCCTCGCGAAGCTCAAGGTGCTGAACTTCGGCAGCATCTCCAGGGACGACCGCCAGAACGCGGAAATGTTCTACCTGGCCCGCATCGGAAAGCACCTGGCCGCCGTGCCCGAGAGCGGGGAGCACGAGGTTGCCAAGCAACATAGGAGGTACGCCGAGCTCTGCGAGCTCTACGGGCCGCCTGTGGTGAACCGGAAGAAGGAGATCAATCCCGCCTTCCTGGAAGCCCGACTAGTGACGGTGCAATTCGTCCTGCATAGAGCCGAGGAAGGCGGCAAGAAGGCGGCAGTCAAGCGGACGACCAGGATCCCCAAGAGCTTCGACATCTACGCCGTCAAAGGGATCGCCGGCAAGCTGTTTGGCCTCAGGCCGCTAGGGCTACGTTTGATTTGGGAAACGGGTGAGTGGGACCCGGTGGCAGGGTTTGATGAGGAAGTTGAGGACAGTAGCGAGGAGGAGGATGAGGGGGAGGGGGAAGCAAGGCGTGAGAGGCAGGAAGCCGCAAACGCGCTTACGGAGGGCTCCCAGCCGGATGCGAGGGCCGCTGGTAAGTGGGTCAAGCGTGAGGTTGAGCTGCACGACGGGCCCCGACAACTGGGTTTCTGTGTCGATGGGCCGGAGGCAAAGATCAGGGTTGAGGCCCGATGATGTGGGACGCGGAATGCAGGAACCAGCTTGTTCAATCAGGCAAAGAAAGGGATGGCTTGGGAAGCAAGATTAGACAGAGTTTAGAGCGCCCGTGTTCAGTTACTTAAGAATGGCCCCAAACCTCAAGTCTTCCAAAGTCTGGAGCCCAGGTTGGACTTTTTGGATTATATACTATAGAAACCGATCTTCCTATATCCCAGTACGTTCCGGAGACAAACCTTAGCAACTGATTTTATTAGCAAAGCCCCAAGCTGGTAACAACAAGCGGAGAGGTTGACAAACTCCAAGCGACCCAGCATAGGATAAATGATGGATGAATCCTGCGTATGAATGCGGCAACGGCACCCCCGTTCTCATTCCCCTACCTGACCGACAGCACGTCATCGATCTCGTTTCATAACTACGCAAGATAGTGTATATCGTTCGGTTTAGCATCACCAAGCAGCGCAAACCCTATCCCATCGGAGACCCTCTCTAGGTCGAAAGTAGGGGGTCAACCACCATGAACCCTAACCATCAACAAGCCACTGTGGCCACGAACCCGGATGCTGGCAGTGGTAGCGGCGGGGGGGAGAGCAGCACCGACTACCGCGCGATGGAACCAGCAGCACCAGCGCCGAGCTCTCGCACACAGACGACGGCGCCCACAACCCAGCAACGCCAACAGCAACAGTCGCTGCCGCAGCCGATCCCGCTGCCGCGGTACTTCCTCGTGCGGCCGGGCACGGTGAAGCACACGGCGTCGAGCGCGGTGACGATCCCGGGCCCGATGGTGCCGCTGCTGCCCGTGGACCAGCTGCCCGAGTGGATGGACGTGCTCGGGGTGCCGCGGGAGCTGGCCGTCGAGCAGACGGCCGGCCTCGTCAACCTCGGAACCGTGGCGAGGGGGATGCCCGCGTTCTACGAGGTCTACTTCCACCAGCAGCATGATCAGCAGCAGTACGTGCGCCCGCGTGATGGTGGTGATAACGATGATAGTAATAGAGCGGTCGGGAGTCAGAAGTACTGGCCAGAGGAGGACGACGGGGGCGTGGAAGGCAGGCTGGTGATCGAGGACGCCTCCTCGCCTTCGCGCATTTCGACATCGGCCTCCTCGTCGCTGGCCTCGGCCTCGCGCATGGGTCCCGGCGCGAAGTCGTTCGCGAGCACCAAGGCGGTGAATCGCGGAGGCGGTAATGGGAAACCGCATATCGGTAAGACCAACGCTCCGAACGTAAACCTAAACCGCAGCACCAGCAACAGTAACACCAGCGACCGTGATGACCCACCGCCGCCACAGCTCCCCTCGCCCACCGTGCACGGCAGCAGCACCTCAACCTCAAACCAATACCTATACTACCACGATAACAACCATACTAATGATGACGGTGGTGGTGGTGGTGGCCATCCCCTACCGCCTCCTTCTTCGCCTGCCCACCCGCACCCTGCGGACAGGATGCTAGCGGCTTCAGCAGCGGCGTCCTTCTCCGCGCCGTCCCGTCCCCACAACCCCGTTCACCACCAGCACAACCACGACCGCCGCCCGCCGTCGTCATCCGCGGCGTCCAAGAGACGAGTCGGCGGCGGCAACCCGTTGCCGACCAGCGTCTACTGCAGGCACTGGTGCCATCACGGGCGGTGCCGGTGGCAGGGGGCCTGCTGGTACGCGCACGCGATGCCCTCGACGGCCGAGGGCCTGCGCGGGGTCGGGCTCGGCGACTACCCGGCGTGGTGGCGGGCCGCGGTGGGTATGGCGTTCCGGATGACCGGCGGGGGCGGGGGTGGGCATTTCCCCTCCCCTCAGCCCTCTGCCCGTCCACATGCCCATGCCCATTCTTTCACTGCTGCTGCTGGTGGAGGCGGCGGCCCCAGCTTCCCTCCCCCTCCAGCCGGGAGCTCGAAGAGGATGATCCGGGAGTGGAGGGAGACGGCGATGGTGATGGGCTGGAACCCCTCCGCCGTTGGCCCCCCCGCGAACGCGGTTGGCGGCGGCGGCGGCGGCGGCGCTCGTGGCGGTGCGGTCCGAAGTCGCAGGGAGCGCGAGCGAGATGGGGAAGAAGGAGGCGACGAACACGGACGCAAGGAGAAAGGGGGTAAGAACAGCCGAAGTGCTGTCGTCGATTACTTAACCATGGACGAGGAGGAGCTGGGGGCGGAGACGGTCGAGGGTATCGATGCCCCTTCAAAGGAGAGAAGGCAGACTACTACCCGAGAAACCAATGCGCTGGTTGAGATTTAAGGCGATTGGAAATCAACCCCCCCTGGGGTGAGAATGATCTGTTTTCTTAGTACGATTGGGCCACTGGGAAGGAATGCATCGGTTCGTGCAGTGGACGTATGAATTCACATTTTCCGCTACTTTAATGCAACTGAACTCCATCCATGCTCGGACAAAGGAACACGGCCAAAGTCGTACAGCCAGCCAAGACATACCTCTGGCGGCAAGCGTAATTCATTCAAATTTTGTACACTCGTTTCTCCCTATAATCCGACCAGCTACCCGCCCGCCCCAAGATCAGAATGCCAACTCCTTCCTGATCTGCGCGATGGCCAGACCGGGGTTCAAGCCCTTCGGGCATGTCCGCGTGCAGTTCAGGATGGTGTGGCATCGATACAGGCTCATGGAGTTGTCGAGGGCGGCCTTGCGCTCTGCCTTCCTCTCGTCTCGCGAGTCGACGATCCAGCGGTATGACTGAAGAAGGATCGCAGGGCCCAGGTATTCTTCGGCGTTCCACCAGTAAGACGGGCACGCCGTGGAGCAGCAAGCGCAGAGAATGCATTCGTAGAGACCATCCAGCTTCCGGCGGTCGGCCTTCGTCTGTCGGTACTCCTTGCCCTGCAAATAGAGTCAGTATCAGGAAACCGATGCGGCAGTCTTAGTGCACCTACGTCTGGTGAGGGGGTGTCCCTCTGGAGATACGGCTTAATCGACTTGTATTGCTTGTAGAAGTATGTCAAGTCTGGTACGAGATCCTTCACGACATATGTGTGAGGGAGAGGGTAAATCTTCATCTCCTGGGCAGTATCGGTAGGTATCCGGCCTGAAGCGTCACGTTAGCGCGCCGAGAACAGAAACAACTCCCAAGAATGAACCTCAGCGGTGAACAACATACACAAGCAGGCCAGTGTGTTTACTCCGTTGATGTTCATTGCGCAGCTACCACAAATACCCTCTCGGCAACTCCGGCGGAAAGCGAGCGTGGGATCCACCTCATTCTTGATTCTGACCAGAGCATCGAGAACCATAGGGCCGGTCTTGTTCAGATCTAGCTTGTACGTCTGCATCGTGGGTTTCTCGGTCGGGGTGTCGGGATTCCACCGGTAGACTTGGAAAGTCTTGATGCGCGCATCGGTGCTGCCCTTGGGGTTGGCATCGACGGTAGCACCGCCGAGGGTCGCCATTGACCGGGCGAGCATGGGCGTAGATCGCATGGTCGGCCGTGTGGAGGCGGCCAGAAGCCGGGATGTGGTAGAGCGGAGAGCGGCCATTGCGGGCGACGATGATCGATCAGGTTGCGTTTCCTACAGGGCTAAATCTCCCGTTGAAGAGCGATTGAGAGAACACAAAGGAATTGATAGGCGAGCGCAGAAGCTTGAAACATAAAAAGTAAGGGGAAACCAATCCAATCAAGACGTATCCCGGCGGCGGCGCAGACAATGCGGCTCTTTGTGGATTACTCGGGGGTAGATTCTAGGTGGTGGCAATACGTTGGAAGAATTGAACGTCTTCATCGCCATCATCCTTGCACCCAGATCAATCAAAGTACCCGTTGCTGGTGCTTGCTTCCTAAGTCCCGACCCGGGTTTACCAGGCCATTTGCCGAGGGACTTTTCATCCAATCAGCAATAGGCAATTATCAACTCAGGTTCGGGCCGTCGTTGCTTCCGATTCTGCACATCAGACTTGGACAGTGGGAATGGCCTTCAGGTAAGTAAGTACCTGAGTACTCCGGCAGGAAGCTTGGCCCACCACCACCTGGCAAACCCGCTACGTAACAGCTCATTCTTCATAGAAACATTGGCTGACACAATTGGGCAATCAAGCCTAAAGGGTCCATATATCTCTTGCTCGGGGGCCCAACAAGATTGTTTTTAAATGAATGATGTTGCATCCCCATTCTAATTTAAGCCGCCGTATTCCCAAAAAATGACGGCACCGTCGAATAAGACAAAGACATTCAACTTAATTGGAGGGTACCACGTATTTGGTTGGTGCAGAATTACTTAATCAATTTCTCCAGTGTCTTAGAAAAGGGAAACGTGGGAGCCGTCTCGTCAGTCTATCAACGGAAGACAGTTTACTTGTGGCGTTACTGCCATTTGCGCGACCCCGGAGGCTGTATACGTAGATTTATCGTTAAAAGACCTAGTCTAGTTGCTCTCTGCTTGCACTATCGAGGGGCCCCCCGGGGCTGTCTCTCGTCCATCCTCTCTCTACCTAGGAGTCGGCGGCAATGGCATCACCAGTGTTACCGCGCCTCATCGCCTCCGCCTCGAGAAACTTATCTAGACAGCCTAAATCACGACGATTGATATTACAGCCGCCTAGAGTCCTGCAGCCTTGCGTCAACCAGACCCGCGCCTTTTCTGTCCAGTATTCCCTACGATCGCAGGGCCCCCAAGAGATGCGCAAGTTCACCTATAATGCGGCGGCTTCGTTCTCTGGAAAAAATACGAGGTTCGATCCGACAACCAACGTCTTCCACTTCAGCCCCTACAATCACATTCAGCCGACGAGGACACGGCCGAAATCGAAACGACCGGATAGTGGTCAGGATGCGTTCTTCATATCCCGTGTCGGCGACACGAACGGGGTCGCATTGGGCATAGCGGACGGCGTCGGGGGCTGGGAGGAGAGCGGTGTTGACCCGGGCGACTTCTCGCACGGCTTCTGCAACTACATGGCTTCGGCAGCTTGGGAATACAAGGCGGCAGAGAACAGTGTGCCCCTGTCGCCGAAAGCACTGATGCAGATGGGATACGACCATGTGTGCAAAGACCGAAGCATCTACGCGGGCGGAAGTACGGCGTGTGTGGCCATCGCCACCGAAGACGGGAAACTCGAGGTCGCCAACCTTGGCGATTCCGGCTTCGTGCAGTTGCGGCTGAATGCAGTGCACAGCTATTCAGAGCCGCAAACTCACGCCTTCAACACGCCGTACCAGCTATCGATCGTGCCTGCCAGCATGCTCGCGAGGGCGGCCGCGTTCGGTGGTGCGCAGCTCTGCGATTACCCCAAGGATGCGGACCTGACCCGACACAACCTCAAGCACGGTGACATATTAATATTCGCAAGCGACGGTGTGTGGGATAACCTATTCAACCAGGACATACTACGGATATCGAGTCGCCTAATGATAGGCAGCGGGGCGTGGAGGACATCCGATGGTGGCGGTATCCGAGTCGTGGATAACCTCGCACCGTACACACAGGCCGAAGAGTCGGCGCAGAGACCCATGACGCTGCAGAGCGCATTGGCCCTCGAGATAACCGGCGCCGCGAAGGCTGCGAGTACGAACCGGCGCGTGGACGGCCCCTTCGCGAAGGAGGTGCAGAAATATTACCCGCAGGAGAACTGGCACGGCGGAAAGATTGACGACATATGTGTTGTGGTGGTCGTGGTGTCCGAAGATGCTAAGACGGGGGTTGTGAAGAGCAAACTCTAAGAGCGATTCCGGCTACGGGCCATAAGTCATAGATCCACGACTAGCATCATGAGGCGTTCGAAGATCACATGGGTGGGCAAGCGTTTGCTTGGTATGGCCTGGGTACGGCATATTATGGGATAAGGCCCCCCTATTCATGATGGGAAGAAGAGGGCCATGTGAATACGTTTCTGTCGCACGTTAAGAACCGATTGATGATAAGAGTTCGGCGCTCACGCATGGCGGTTATCGAAGCATTTACACCTAGGTTACCATATGCATCAATCTAATCCCTCTTCCCAGATGTCCTCTAACAGTCTATCAGATCGCATGAGTAGGGTGCCCTGGGCGAGTTCGCAAAAAGAGAGCAAGCAGATATTATGTCCAGCAGGCAGGTCCTCACGGTCACACGTCATATCGATGCGAAATCCATATGCACTGGTTATCTAGTACTACTAAGTTTCCATATTTGACATATCCGGGGAATATGCCTGTATGCATGCGGAGTCGGGGGAAATTGCGATTTTGGAGCCCCGGAGGGTGGGACTTAATGCAGGTACCATACGGGATCAAAGGCATCTCGCCCCTAAGTGGGTATGGCCTCAGGGATGTCGTGCAAGCTTGGCGAGCAGGCGAGATTGCTACGCATCTTCGTGCTGCAGGAGAATTCTGCTTGTTGGCTGCATTGTAGATTCTGTCGCAAGCCGACGACCCCGAGCAAATCCCGCTTTAGCCTTTGACTTTCCTAACGTCACCGCCACCTGGTTAAATAAATTCAGCTCATGCGAAATTTCTACCTACGCGCGTGTCGGGTCGTGTGGCGATAACTCTATAATACTGGAACCTCGACGCGACCCTAGAGAACCGCTGGATGGCATAAGCCCCCCAAAAGGTCGTTCTGGACAACGGCAGCCTGTCTGCAGGTAATACATGGATTCGCCTGATTCGTTCATCCCAGCTTCGACTGGCCTAACATCGTACTACGTACAACTGGTCAGTAGGAATTAGGAGATCACAATAAATAGGCAAGCTCTGAGCACACTTGGCGATTCAGGCTGTTGGTGGTCCATCGCCGCGAAGTGAGATGAGGAATGGCTAGGAATGGAAAGGGCGCTCAGCATCGCTCATAAAGCTAAGCCTGTTAGGAACTGGAGTTTCCAACGCGAGCATTCAGAATGTGACGGTGAGGCGGAGGTGACGGAACAGTTGGGCTTGAAGGCAATAATCCCAAATGCGCCTTTTTTCAGGCTAGACCGAATCGAATCATCTTAGTCCGATTTGTATGCACATTGGCGCCGAATTAGCGGCATCAACTTGCGGGTGAGTAGTGATATGGAAGGCATCTCCATGCCACCCAATTATCGCGCGTAACCTATCAGCTGGAGGAGGTAGGAACACCGCCAAGTCGCCGGACAGGGAGCTGAAGAAAACTCCATGCCCCCTTCCCTTTTCCCTTTCCCTTATGTATCTTCGTCTTCGCCCTACCTACCTGTGGACTAGTTTAACCTTTCACTTTCCCTCTCACAACATCGCCAACTGTCGTTCGTTTATTCGTTCAAGTTCAGGTCATTCTGTCATCGAACTAGGTTCGTTTATATACACGTCTAATAATCATTGTACGGAGCCTACTAGTAAGTCAATAACACCCATCGAACATATATGCCTGCTGTATGAGAGAAGCCGAGTTGGGGAACTTGTGACGCGCTTTGTTTCATCAAGATCTACTTCATGGCACATAATGGGTGAAGTCTCGGTTGAGATCAGGGAGAGGTCATGTTTCCAAACCACGTCACATATGTCTCACATGTCTCACGCAAAGATTAAACTTATTGTTTGCGTTGAGCGCCCTTGCATTTCTGCCTTTCTTATTCCTCCATTTTTCGAGGCTCCCTGTCGGAATGAAGCTGACACCCTATTTGACACCTACTCATAGTCGTTATATGAATTGAGATCAAACAAAATCGATCAAAAATGAAGTTCACCGTCTCATCTATCATTCTCGCCGGTTTGGCCGCTGCCACGGTCATCCTCACCAACGACGACTTCAGCGGTATTAAAGCCGGCGAGCCCTTCACTATTACTTGGGCTGACGCCACGGGCCCTGTTACTATCACTCTGAAGAATGGCCCTGCCGATGCTCTCAATACCGTCTCTACGATCACATGTAAGTCATTCTTGACCCTCGAAAATGCCGTTTCCAAGAGATTTTTAGCTGACAGTTGCGTAGCTGGTCAAACCGGCGATAGCTTCACTTGGACTCCGTCGGAGAGCCTGCCTTCGGACACCTACGCCTTGGAGATCAGCGATGGCAGCGAGGTTAACTACTCCAAGCAATTCCAAATCAGCGGCGGTGCTGCTTCCGGCAGCTCCACCGTCGCCTCGTCTACGGGTAGCACGTCTGCCACGTCTGCCACGTCTACCGCGTCTACCGCGTCAACCTCCGCCGTGATCTCAACTACTTTCTCGACTTCCAACTCTACTACCACCTCTACTGCCTCGTCGGAGTCTTCTTACTCTGCCACGATGTCGTCCAATTCAAGCTCTATCACTGACAGCATAACCACCAGCTCTGCGACTACCACTATGAGTTAGTCTTCTGCCATATGATTTCCGTCGTCCAATGTACTGACAGATGCCCAGCGACCACTAGGACCTCGTCTAGAACCCCCTCGACCACTACGGGTACACCAGTCGAGACTGAAGTTCCTGGCGCCAACGGCGCTCAAGGCGTGGTCGCTTCTCTCGTTGCTCCTCTCCTTGTCGCCGTCGGTGCTGCGCTCTTCTAGACGTGGTTCTCCGGGACATGCTTTGGAGCATTAATCAAATGAGGCTAAACTAATGCGTCGGACGTTGCATGTGGATGATACCCAAACAATTACAGTATACGGGTGCACGAGGGTGCTTAATCTGTTAATGCGAATATATTACGGAGGCCCCCGGCTTCCAGATTACCGTAGCACTGACCGAGCCTTGAGCCGGACCCTAATGTGATTAATCAAGCTAATATCTCAGACTCCCACGGTAGACAACGGACTCGTGACTTCGTTGCACGGCTTGAGCTCACGAACTAAACCCTACAAGTCATTTTGCAACAGGTCTAACAGGTCACTGGGTCTCACTATAAGAAGTTTGCTTAACTTGCCAGCTGCCGATACATCGTGGTAAGGTACTAACTTTACTTGGGAAACAGATGGGAATATGGCTTGGGCACACAAGTTCACCAGCTATCTCTTAAAGAGAGTAGAGACATGTCATTTACCTGCAATCTGTTTGAGCCCGAACATCTACCTACTTCGTAGTCCCTTCCCGAAGGAGGTTGGAATGTGCGCTTCTACCTTGTAAGGTAATGGTATTTGCAGCTCAAATGAAAGGGATCCTGATGCCCCGTACTCAACAAGACTACTGGGTTGGGTAACAGGGTCTTCCGGGCGTTGGTTATCGAAATGGATACTTAGATGACTCTGTGGATTTGATATCATGTGGAGCAACGAAGCGGCGCCTGTAATACCAAGAGTCCGCAATGGGCTCCCATGGCTTCGGATACTGCTAGGTAGGTTCTATTCCTGGCCGCGGACCAGTTCTGATAGGCTCCCCTCCGGCACATCTTCTCTAGCCCCTAGACACCACTTATAGCCCGACGTGGGGTACCCTGTCTGGCACGGATCTCCTCCGGTTCGAGAGAGTCTCGTAAAAACCCCCTATCATGACTGCACCTTTCTGCTTTGTAGTGGCGCTACTGGGCCTGGTAGGGCGTAACCCATCCCCCGGCCGACCCGAGTTCTCGGCCAGATTAGTTCAGCAGGAACTACCCTGGCGCCCTTGTGGGCGTAGCTTGCATCGAGCACATCGACCGTCTTCGGCCTTCCCTTTTCGCCGAAGCCGAATTGAGCGTCTGAACTTGCAATGTCTTCGGGCGGTGCGATAAAGGCGAAGCCGAAAAAGAGGAAGCAGCGAGATCCCGCAGATAGATGGCTTACACGTGTTGCGCGCCTCTTATGCAGACTATATGACTTCTTCAACTTCTGTTCGTCCGGGCTTTTGCCTTCAGGGCAGAGAGCAGCGGACGACGCCCCTTCTAACCCCTTCGGTCTCTTCCCAGACCTGCTCGGTGTTGACGCCTAAGTCGTTAGCCTTGGCGACAAAGTCATCCAATGAGCCGCCGACGCCGAAATAGAGCTTCTTAGCGCCCACGAGGGCTTCGGAGGGGTTTCCGCGCGCCTTCTCTTCTGTCATCAGGGCGAAGAGTGTTTGCGTGAAGGCGTCGAGGGCAAACGGGGAGTAGATAGTCTCAGCCCCAACGATCACCGTGCTTTGCTTCGACCCAGCCTCCGTTCTGGTAGCATCGGCGGAAGTCACAAGGTCGACGAACTCGGGGGACCAACCGCCCGAGATGAAATGCAGCGAGATCTTCCGGGACGAGAGGAACTCTACGAAAGCATCCAGCACTTCCGGCGAGAGGTCGAGCTCGCACTCTGAAGAGAATGCATCTTTTAGCACCGGCGAGTGGGGCTGCTGATGCAGAGCCCAGCTTAGGATGAAGTTGGGCAAGGTCACGAGCTGCAATACGGTGGGATTGTAGTCAGCCAGGACGAACGAGAGCCAAGTGTCCGGCTCACCAGTCCTCGAGTCGAGGGCCCATTGAAACAGAGCCAGTGACGGGAGAGCAGTGCCACAACCAAGCTGAGACGAAGTTAGCGCCTCGTTCCGACAGACTACTTCCGATATCATGGCGTCACCTCAATCACTCTCGTACTATGATCGCTCGCAGAGAGTGTCGTCTTTGACTGGCTGAGAACCTTGACTAGATCGACGCTGCTTTCCCAGGACTTGAACCCCCCTTCGTAGATTCCGGTCCTCACGTCGTGATTCCCCAACCCGGGCTCCAGCTCGCCACCATTCTCGCCTTCCGCCATCAACTGGACGCGGATGTCCCATAGTTCCCTGCGCGGGAGCCGTATGTTTCCGTTGCCGTTGAGATCAACGTCCAGGATGCCGTAAGCGACCTTGGAAGGGAGCTCTGCCAACATGCGCTGCAGGTCATGGCTACCTGCGGGCAGCAAGGGCTTGCCCGCCACCGGGAACGCGCTAACGGGAGCGGAACCCGACGAAGCACCCTGGGCGGGGGCCGTATTCGGCTTCTGCTCGTCGTCTATGTCCTCTCCCGAGAAGGCGAAGGAGAAAGACATGCTGGGCCGCAGATGAGGGTTCGGGAGAGCCAAGAAATCTGCTGATAGGACGGGGTCCGAGGTTTTAGACCAGTGCAACCGGCAAAAGGCTCAATCGATAATGCAGTGGAACATTCCCATGGATGGATTAGGGGAGACGAAGATCTGCAATTAGCGTACTCAGATCGGGTAATTATCGGCGGTGTAGTTCGCGAATGATTCGCCATTCGTCATCAGGTGCAGTCCGTCATCCTCGTGTGCTGCGGTCTGTTATCCGCCAAGCCCTCAACCATGCGGCTCTTCACTCTTCATGTTAGTCGCATTTCCCAGCAAGGAGGATGGATGTGAGTCTGCACAATGCGACTCAATCGCAATATCCAGGTTTGAGAGATGTATGCCTCCGCCGCTCGAGCAGTGCAATGCCATTCGGGAATGCCACCCCAACGCACGCGGATTCGGTAGCGGTATAGTGGAGGCGTGCTCTGGTTGGCCGGAATACGACTTCCAGCCTTCATCCGGCGAGGCCAAGCTGCGCCCGTTTGCCATATCAAGGTTGAGGATGTGCGACACGTCATTGGCTCTCTGGGAGCTCCTTGTCATTCACTGCCGGGGATTTCTCTCATCGGTCAATGGAGAATGCCAAAGCCGAAAGCTACCGACCTACCTATTTGCTAAGACGGATTCATAGCAGCGTGTTCCACTGTGGTTTTAAGTCGACGAGCATGGGTTTACAGAATCACAGGCAATGGGGCCATTGGATCCGAACGAGAGCAAGTACGATCAATAGTCCTACGTATATGGCAGGTCCCGGAAGCCGCCCCTTCAAACCACCCCTTCTTTTGGCCATGGTAGGCTGGAATACGCTGCCTCCTCGTACCGCATTTCTGTGTACACCGTAGCTAGACTCCTCCTACCAATCTTCAGCTGAATAATATCTCCCACTGCGGCCTCAGAGCGCCTCTTTCTATTCTCAGTAATTGCCATATCTGAGTGGTCCCGCCGCGTATATAAAGCCAGAGCCTCAAGCATCAAAGGATGACCCAACTCACTATCCCCACAGGTCCTGTCTCTCCTTCGTCGCAGATATGACTCGTCATAGACCTTCTCGAGTAGCGAACCAATGCATACGCGGTAATGCCAGTGCTAATACTTATGCGCCTGCAGAGAAGCCTGCTTACGTCGTGAAAGAGGAACCGCTCGGCAGCGCCAAATATGTCAGGATCGTCGGCATCGGCGCTGGGGCGAGCGGGATCAACATGATTCGGACGCTGCGGAAGAATCTGACGAACTACGAATTCGTGGTCTACGAGAAGAACGACAAGGTCGGAGGGACGTGGCTCGAGAATCGCTATCCGGGATGCAGGTGTGACGTGCCCAGCCATAACTACCAATTCTCGTGGCGGCCAAACCCGGCGTGGTCCAACTTCTTCTCGTCCGCGGAGGAGATCGAGCAGTACCTCGAGGAAACTTGCGAGGAAGAACATATGCTGGATTCGATCAAAACGCGCCACAAGGTTTCCGGGGCTTGGTGGGACGAGGACCGAGGTGTCTGGGATCTCAAGGTCGTGAACCTAGAGACTGGCGAGGAGTTCAAAGACCAGGCGAACTTCATCATCGACGGTTCCGGAATCCTCAAGTACGTGTGCTTCCGCTCTGCCTCTCGAATTACCGCTAACGTCAAGGTCCAGTAACTGGAAGTGGCCGGACATTCCCAACCTAGAGAGTTATAAAGGGAATTTGATACACACCGCGAATTGGCCCAAGGACTTCGACTACGCCAACAAGACCGTGGCCGTTATTGGCAATGGCTCCTCCGGTATCCAACTTCTACCTGCTATCCAGACTGGTAAGTGTTTTTGGCCCACTCCTGAGGAGGCAGTCTCCTATAACGAGCAGCCGCCAACACCGATAACCGCCAGATGTTCAGAAGCTCTACCATTTTATCCGCACGCCCACATGGGTGATTCCGCCTCGGATAATGACTATGAAGATGATGGGGGGCCCGGGAAAGGACATGATTAGCCAGATAGAACTGGACGACAAGGAGAACTTCAGCCCAGCTCAGATAGAGAAATTCAAGAAGGACCCCGCCTTCTACCGCAAATTCGTCAAGGCGATCGAGCGGGACATCAGCGGAGTTTTTCCGGTTGTGAGTCTTCTTCCCTGCCTGCTCGGCCTAGCAGCAAAGTAGCTGATTGTTGAACCCGTTACCAGGTCCTCAATGGCGGCCCCGTGCAAAAGTTCGCCCGGAGCAAGACGGTAGAGTACATGACGGCCATGCTCGGCGGGGACGAGAGGCTATGCAAGGCCTTGATACCACAGTTCCCCCTGGGCGCCCGCCGGATGACCCCAGCCCCGGGCTACCTAGAGGCCCTCAGGGCTCCCAACACGGAACTCGTCACCGAAGAGATAAGCAGCGTGGTGCCCGAAGGAGTACAGCTGGAGTCGGGCGAGATCATCAAGCTCGACGCCATCATCTGCGCCACCGGGTTCGACAGCACGTTCGTCCCGCGATTCCCCTTGGTCGGGAGGTACGGCAACGTCCAGGAGAGGATGAAGGCGGAGACGCCGAAGGCCTACATGTCGTGCGCGCTGCCCGGCGTGCCCAACTACTTCAGTGAGTCACCATCCATTTCCTCAACCCCCAAGAAGAAACCACCTCGTCCCCACATGGGGGGGGGATCCCGGAGTGCCTTCGCGCGCGATTCTAACTTAACATTCTTGCCATATAGCCTCGCTGGGGCCCAACGCGCCCATCGGGCACGGCAGCGTGCTCACGCTGCTCGAGCACATCGCGCGGTACGTGGCGCGGGTGATCCGCAAGTGCCAGATGGAGGGCATCAAGGCGATGGCGCCGTCGGATGCGGCCGTCGAGGACTACGCGCGGCACGTGGCGGCCTTCATGCCGCGCACGGCGTGGGCGGCCCCCGGCGCCCGCTCCTGGTTCAAGGGCCGCGGTGGCGCCGCCGACGCGCCCGTCACCGCCCTGCACCCCGGCAGCCGCCTGCACTTCTTCCACATGCTCGAGCGCTTCCGCGGCGAGGACTGGGACTACGTGTACGACGACGGCGGCGGCGCGAACCCCGGCCGCAACAGGTTCCACTATCTCGGCAACGGCTTCTCGACCATGGAGCTCGATCCCGGGTTCGACTCGACCTGGTACTTGGACGAGGAGGCGAATAGTAGGCTGTGAGGGCGTTGATGGTCCGGTCCGACCGCACGCGGACCTCATAGTGGCTAAGGCAGGGTTAGGGGTTTTGGCGTTTTCGGGCTGCATTATTGGACCAATGCAATGATGGTCGATATGACGCATGCAGGGGGGTCTTCTGGCTTTTTGGTCGGGGTATACACGTCCTAGGGGGGCCGGGAAGGTGGGTTGTCATTGTGCAATCTTTAGTCTAGTGCATAGATTACGCTGTTGGGGAGAGGATCCAGGTGGTTGGTTCGCTACAAAGTGGAGGTAGACGATGGAAACCTCAACTATGAGGATGAAGGGCCGGTATACTTGTGTGCGCCAGCTAGATGGAGCTTTTATGAATGAATGAATGAATGAATGATGAGTACTACGCACGTAGGCTAATGAAGCAAGTCTCGGGGGAAGTGCTTCTAGTATGAAGAGCTAGTACGACTGGAAAAGGTGCCAAGGGGTGTCCGGCTAGGAGCTATAGGGTTCCCAAGTAGAATTCATATGATCTCAATAAAGGCGAAAAAGGACCGAGGCATGGGTGGATTCATTGGAGGGGAAGGAAATAGTGGCAGGATCAACCTGCTGAGGAAAGGACTACGCCCTTTCCACGTAGTAACCTATTCCGACAACCGTTATTTGCGGGCTAGCATTACCGGTTGACGTTGTCTGATCCCCAATGTATGGAGGCCACCATCGCCTGGCCCATCAAGCATCTTCTAACGATGCGCTACGGCCCGGGCCCATCGCCGGGCGATACTCCTCCGCCTCCCCCTCGCGTCATAGCCTCCACGATCCAGTCGGCCTGGACGGCGCTGACCTTCTTGGCGTAGTTCTTCTGCGTGAAGACGTGCTCGAGGAACATGATTGCCTCCTTCTTCTGGCCATGCAGGACGCTCGAAGGGTGGATCGCCACGACATGCTTGCCCTGGACGGTGACGTAGCTGGAGTCCGGCGCCAGCAGGGCGCACTTGCCGACGAAGCCGCGCAGGAAGCAGCGCAGCAGGGCCGCTGCGCGCTCCGGGGACAAGGGGAGGAACGGCTGGGGGTCCGGCGGCGGCGGCTCCCGCAGCATCCCCTCCCGCTGGCACAAGCCACGCAGCTGCTTGCGGATGTTCAGCGCCTGCCGCATGTTGCGCACGTTGATCCTGCGCCTCTTACACCATTCGATCCGGTCGCTGTTCTCGGCCGTGTATTGCTGCATCGCTGTGAGGTACGTGAGGATGTCTCCCTCGCGTCGGTACAACTCCTTCCGTAGCTCCTCCACCTCCTCCTTCACCTCCTCCGACTGCAGCTGGTGAAAGATGTTCTCGCCCGCGGTTATGCAGGCGATTATGTCGATGACCTCGAGGAGGCAATCGAACTCGGACTCGCAGGCCGCGAGGAGGACCCGCCCGTAGGGCGCCGAGACCGGGAACAATGCGAGCTTCTTTCCGATTTCCGTAATTGACCCGTCGTCAGCGAGCGCGCCGAGGAAGTGTAGATTCATGAGTGATTTCTCGATGGACTCGATGTCCGGCGAGTCCATCAGAGGGAAAGACAGGATGTCGTTTATGCCCCGCGCCTTCATGGTAAGCACCGCGCCGAGGACGTCGTTGCGCAGAATTTCCGGTAGGTCGGCATCCCTCAACGAGTCGTACGTCGCCGACGTATATAACCTGTAGCATTTACCTGGGGCCTCACGACCAGCTCGTCCGGTCCGTTGAATGGCTGAAGATTTTGATATTGCCTTGGCCAGAAGAGACTCCATTCCCAACCGTGACCGGAACTGCTTGACCTTCGCTTTGCCGCAGTCAATGACGTAACGAACCCCGGGAACAGTAACGGACGTCTCAGCGATATTCGTCGCTAGGACGACTTTCCGCGTAAAGCCCTTCCTTGCGGGTCGGAACGCGTCCTGTTGCGCCTGCATAGACAGTTGGCCGTATAGCGGGTACGCCATCAGCTTCGGCACGTTGGGTGCCAACGTCGCCGTGTACTCTTCGATCAAGCGCTGTGCCGTCTCAATCTCCTCTTGTCCCGTCAGAAAGGCCAGGATATCTCCTGGGAGCGGCTCCTGCAGGTGTATCTTGAATATTTGCTTCATGACTGCCTCCTGAAGATCAGGGACTGGTTTCTCCGTATGCTTGACCTCCACGGGATACTGCCTCCCCTTTATGCGCAGAAGTTGAACCGATGTTTCGGGTTGCTGAGGTTTGAAGAAATCTTGTATCTTCTCCACATCCGCCGTCGCACTCATGATCACGACCTTGAGTGGTATTCCCCCGCGCCCAGATTTGTCGCTCGAGAGGATCTGTTTCAGAAAGCCCGCGATCAAGTCGACGTCGACGCTTCTCTCGTGGATTTCATCGACGATTATAGCGCTGTACTGGCGTAGATTCGGATCGCGTAATATCTCCTGTAGAAGCATACCCTCCGTGAGGAATTTGACTTTGGTTCCCTTGGGGATGTTATGATCGAACCGAACGGAATAGCCCACTGATCCTTCACGCGATGACCCAAGCGGGGTGCCCATCTCCTGGGCTACCCGATTAGCCAGCGTCGTCGCCGCCACTCGCCGCGGCTGCGTGACCGCGATGACTCCGCCGACATTAACTTCCCGGGACTGCACCCGCACCTTGTTCCTGCGACACCAAGGCTCGTTGCACAGAAACTGGGGAGTCTGGGTACTCTTTCCGGAACCAGTTTCGCCAACGATGAGCAAGACATCATTAGCACCGCGCAGAGAGCTACAAATCTCATCCTGGTAACCCCATATCGGCAAGGCCTTTCGAGACTTCAGCAAAGGCGAATCTGGGGCGAGCTTGGTGCGCCTTTCCGGTTTCGGTTTCTTGTCTTGTTTTGCAGTCTCTACCTGCGGCTTCTCTGTTGGAGTCGCCGTATGCTGATCAGCGACGGGCTGTTCTTTCTTGCGTTGTTGAGTAGGTTGTAAGTATGCGCTCAGAGAGATGACTTTGTCCCCGATTCGCACAACTGAGCCATCCGCCTTGGTCTTCCGCCTCTTAGACCTATGCTGGTCTTCGGCCATGCTGGATCCCGCTACAGAGCTGGACATTTACTGCGCGGCCAGCTATTAAATATTCCTCGTACTTTAGGCCTTATGAGCTCTTGTATCGCGCTAGATATCTCAGAAGTTATCGATTTGGCTTTTCGATGCCATATGCCGAGACACCTCGCGATAATGATGCTGCCGAATGCTACCTAGGAAAAATTCAAAGGGTGCCAGGCGAGGGTTTCGTACTGTGCTTGATGTGGGTCATAGTGGGGCTTATAAAGGCGCATATCAGATCTCGACTCGGTACGACGAACCACCACCGCTCAGTTTAGGGGTCTTACGGGATAAATGTATTGCATCTTGTAAGGATAGGTGTATGATGGATTACTAGAATGTTGTTTTGGTACGAATATTTTACTACAATACTTGAAACAGTTCACTTAAGGCACAGAATATTTTAGCCGCCCTGACCTCCCCCTATACCGGGCCGAGGTCTTGTACCTCCTTATTGACCTCCATGCCTTTGCAGTGCTCTAAATGGCCATGGGAGGTTATTTTATTGACAATCCACAACTTGCTTTCATCTTCTCCTTCCTGATATATGGGCGCCGTAGTTTCTGTTATCCTGCCCATATCCAACCCAGAAGAGCGATGTTGCATCTCTACGAACTACTAACCAGCACATAGACCCGATTCAGGAGATATGGCTCCAATCCTGGCGTCGTGGAGGATATGATGATATGGTGGCATGGGAACATACCTAGCTGACTTCAAATGTGTATAGAAGACCGTGGAAGACGCGGATTATCATGATGTTGTACATTGTTCCTGTTGCCCCTGTAGTCATTGACCACCTCAACCATATATATATATATGAAGCCTACTGCCGTTCCCCGTCACCGCCCTCCTCACCCTTCCTGATTGCTCGCACTGTAACAGTTAACGTTAGTAATCCCTCGTATGTGCCACTTTAACTAGAGGCTTCCAAGACTCTTCAAGCTGTAACAGGAGCTAGCTGCAAAAGAATATGGCTCAACCTGGAGTAGACACTCCAGAAAGAGGTCGTGAGGCAGACATATAAACCCTGAAAGTCGCTTACTCAGTTCATACAGCTGACCTATCTGCTGATCTAGAGGAAGCATAGAGTCAGCGTCGGCCCTAAATAGATAGCGGGGTCATCAGAGCATATACCCACCGTTCATCTTCGCCACCTTCGCCGGGTCCAGCTTCTCCCCGATCCAGGAGTCTCCCTCGATCTTCTGGGCGTACAGTTGCCACTCGGTCAGGAACCCGATCTTCGGGGCAGGGGCGCCCGGCGTCAGCCAAAGCAAAACCAGGATCTCGTACATCCTGATTTACAATGATTTTAACTAGAGGAGGGGCGGGAGAGAAACAAAACCTACCATGTGAGTCGGGTTGTCGACGTTCCTGTGGGCGCGGAACTCCGCCTTGACGTACTGGTCGCCGAGCAGCCGCATCTGCGCTGGCAGGCGCTTCCGGTGGGCCCTGAGTATCCGCCGGTAGAGTGGAATCGGTGGCAGCAGCGCCATCGGCGACGGCCTCAGCGCGTTGCCGGCCGTCGCCGTGGCTAGTAGGCGAGGCGAGGACCTCATGTTCGTGTCGGGGGCGTATTGTAGTAATCTAAATCCCGTGGGACCGGATGTCGTAGACTGCTTGATCTATATAACTGGCCGAAATGACGAAGTTCAAATGGAATCGGAATTTCGACAATCCCACAGTATAAGTACTTAGCCTCATGGCGGATGATGCACTGTGTCTGTCCGTCTAGTATGGATGCCATAACAGTCTCGCAACTCCTCATCAAAACGTACGAATCTGACGTTCCCCTCTCTTGATTTTGAGAGACATACTGGAAGAGGTCCGCTCACTTCGGTGAACGTAGTATGATAGCTCTATTGGTAATATCTCTTCTACAATCTGTCAAGGGGCTGTATTCAGACTTGACCCGAAGTTCGGAGTTCTCAACTCTAGTGAATGACATCGTATTATGCATATAGTCGTTGTAGCCTTGGGCCCACTCCATATAGGCTCTCCCGTTTGCGGAATTTCTATAAAAACCTTACATGATCTGTGCTGGTCGCCGAGTATACCTAGGTATTCAAGGGGGGCCTTAAACAACCATTGCTGCCGTAAGCCAACCCACACAATTCCAATAACGCTAACTCCGGTAGATTGGGATCCTTTTCCTTCTCGCTCGTTACTTGAATTTGCTCAGCTCACGAGTTCTCTGCGCCAAGCCGTCGTCAAGACGATCAGACTACACGCCAGTTAGTTAGATACACCAAGTGATTATAGGATGGGTTGCGCAGCATACCTTGCTACCGATTTCGTCAATGAGTTTGTTGCTGTGTGAAATCTCCTCGCCCAACCCCCGAGCGAGCGTGTTTAGCTGCTTGGTAAGGTTAAGCATCCTGTCCTGGTTGTACGCAATCTGGTCCTCCTTCTCCGCCTCTATCCTCTTCTCCTCGTCGTCCTCGGAATTGTCTTCGTCTAGGTACTTGTAGCGGTCGGCGCGGTTAGCCCTGCCGAAGGAAGAAGGCATACTTCGCTGCTGCGCGCTCATCTCTCTGAAACTCGCCTCCATTCGAGCGTTCTGGGAAAGCTTGTCCTTTAAGGTATTTTGTCGCGTCTCTCGGTCCTCTCGGTGTTGGGCAAGGAATGCTGCTTCCTCCTCCTCTTTTCTCCGCTTCGAGGTGAAAGGATTGCCGACGTGGACGGCAAACATACTCCTGTTGAGAGTCTTTAGTTCCGCAGTTTTCTCTTTGGCCAAGCGGTTTGCGATGGCGGCTCTATCGAGGTGTTGGTTGGTATTATGGAGCATCTCGTTTTGGGCAGCGAGACGCGCGTAGGTCTCGGTACCCCCGCCCAGAGTTTGCTCCAGAGTTCTAAGAGAGTTCTCCGTGCTGGCCAAACTGGCGTCTCTGACATTCTTGGTCTCTTGTCTGATCTTCCTCACTTCCAGATCTTCTTTCTCCTGCTCCGTCAGCTCGCGCTGCTCTCCATATCCGCCATAAGCGCCAGTATCGGCACCGGCAGTGGAGGCCCCATAAGATCCGCCCTGGCTGTTGTCTTGTCGTCGTTGTACGCCGGAGAAAAGGGCATCTCGATTTGCGTCCGTATCGTCGCTGTTGGTACGACCGAACCCGCCGTATCCTCCTGGGCCCCGGGTACCGGAACTAGAATTTCCGGCCGGGCCACCAGCGTTGGCATACTTGCTGCTCCCGTAACCCGACGAAGTGCCAAATCTATCATTCCCATAGCCTCCAGGCGCCTGGGTCTCGCTGTACGGAGGTGGAGCTGTTACGGCCGAAGAACCACTATGATTTCGCTGCAATGCAGGAGCGCGGTACCCTTCTTGTCGACCGGGACCGCCAGCGGCCTGGGGGTTGTTGATGTTTGCACGGGCTTGTTGGTAGGGCGTCATCTTTGGGTTGGAATTGTTCATATAAGGGTCATTGCTTGATTGTGACTGCGCATATGGATTCTCCGATGGAGCGGGCGAGCCCTTTTTGCCGAAGAGAGCCGACCGGTTAGGGTCATCGTCTCCGTCTTTACCTTTCTTGCCAAAGCCGAATTTCTTCATGATGGTATTGTCAACGCTTCCGATGTGGTTGTGATTGGCAAGCGACTACGAGGTAGGTAAGAGTAGATAGGGCAAGGAAGAGAAGTGGCGGTGATTCGGGGTTGAATTTGAGAGAAAACGTTAAGAGAACGTTAAGGGAGATAGATGTATTAAGATGAAAGGCGAATGAATCACTGTCCTGTCCGGGGACAAGTGGATGAATGAATGGGGAAGGAGAAGGTAAATGGTTGAGGATGCAGGCAGACGTGTTTGAGGGAAGCGGACTAGTTGCCGATCCAGACTCAGGGTCCATGCTAGGCCATCGGATTCGTATCCCTACTCGGTAAACGTAACTTTGTAACTCAAGGGGGGTTTTAGGCGCCCCTTTTAGTGTTCCTTAAAAGGCTTGGGCAGCTGGAAAGTGGCGGGGTTGCTGTCAAAGCCGCCGCCAAATGTTGCGCTTGGTTAAGTACTAGATACCCAGCGCTAAACGGATCTAGCTGAGGTTAATAGGGGCCCCATTCCCGCCGTCTATGAAGCACATTCATCATTTATTGCACATATCTACGTATATGCTTGTGGATAGGGATTCGTCTCTCACCGACTGATCTGGCAACTCCAGGTTTTGGTTGCACTTGCTCAACCACCCCCATATGCCTCCGTATGTGAACTAATATCAGAAAAATTGGGCAGTAACAAATCAGACAGTAGCAATGTTCGGTATTCCTCATACCTAGAAATAAATGCTTATGACTCTTCGGACTTTTGCAATCACTGGATCCAACCGGCCGGTACCTGGTACAGCCTCTTGAACGTGCAAGTAGAGTGGTGCCCATTGGTCACCATCGGATGAAATGGCATGGCATGTGGCCGTTGACTAATACTTGGAATCCTCTGAGGTTAAAAGTGTCGATCTCATCTTCATAACGAACGATTCATACTTCTAATACTCTCTCTACCTACGTACCGACCAACCTACATAGTAGAAGCCTATACATCGGCTACATAACGCTTCCAGATCCCCTTCAGAGCACTTTCTGTCACAGGCCAGACACTGCACTCCCTGCATTCGTTACCATCTAAGCCATAATGTCTACTTTGAGGCCTATAACATAACACGGAGCTATATCTAATATTCCTTGCCCCTGAGCATCCACCAATCGGCCTGTGGCCACTCGACCCTGATAGTTTTGACAATGATACCACGAATACAACAAAAGGCTTATATTGAAATAGCAAGAGGGGTACGGAAATTCTGCCGATTGTAAAACACGACGCACCGTAGCCACTATCATGGCATCTATCTTCACTTTTGACCATGAACCTCCGCGGGTCAACTCCCCTTGGCAGTCCCAGTCTGGGCAGGAGTCTGGAAGGCGTCCTCAAACAGAGCGTTCTGTATCCACTGGCGAGGTCCTCGTCTCGGAGCGCTCCGATGCTGAGCTGGACAGGCTTGAGGCAGAGCCCCAGGAAGGCCCGATCGAGTATAAGCTCCATTTACTATTACGGCCGCGTAGGGCGTATAAGTCCATGAGCACCACAACCAACGTTGCGGGTTCCCATCAAACGAGGTTGGCACGGGATCCAAAACCACCCAAGCCCGCCAGCCAACCGCTTGCTGCGTCGAATCAGTCTAGGCAGAACCGACTTCGGCATCTGACGACCCAATTACTCTGGAGGTTGCAGCAGTCATCGCCATATCCTACTACTGCAAAAGGGGACCTCGTCGTCCCTAAGCTCCCGGAAGACAGTGCTGAGCTTGCCATCCTCGAACAACCGAGACGGTTGCTTCCAGGGCTGGAGGAATCGAACGGTGCGCTGTACGAGATAGGCGTGTCTGACGATGGGACTTTGGTTGGGCTCACCAATGACGAGATGGATGAAAGTATGTTAACCCTAAAAATTATGGCTGCCAGTTTAGGTTGCAGGGTCGAGGTGCAACGCATGAAAGCTGTGGGGACTTGCGAATGGGCAGACGAAGAAGATGCCGAGAATGGCCAAGTCCATCATTCCGACTTATGGGTAGCCGAAGCCCTCGTTACGCCGATCTTGAACTCCAAGTCTAATATGGGTAGCGAGAATATTGGCGATCGCGATAATGGTGTCCGAAGGGGTGCCTCAACTGCGAAGCAACTTCGCGTATCACTTACCGGATCTACCACGTCCGGCAAGACATCGCTTCTTGGGACGCTTTCTAACGGTGCTTTGGATAATGGGCGTGGGAGCAGCAGAATAAACTTGTTGAAGCACCAACATGAAGTGGCGTCGGGTCGGACAAGCTCTGTTGCACAGGAACTCATCGGCTATGATGGCGTGAAGATATGCAACTATACAACCGATGACATCAACTCATGGCCCGACATCCATGACCGAGCCGAGAATGATCGATTGGTATTCTTCTTGGATTCTGCCGGACATCCTCGTTACCAACGGACTACTCTCCGAGCTCTAGTTGGATGGGCTCCTCATTGGACATTGCTCTGCATCGCGGCGAACGAAGGTGGGCCAACCTTCTCTGGAGTCCATTCTCTGTCAGGAGCGAACGGGGCCGTAGGCGAAGGGATAGCCTATAGGGACCTCGCCATGGCGCATCTTGATCTATGCCTGAAGCTAGAGATACCTTTGTCAATCATCATCACGAAGTACGATCTTGCGCAGCTCGGGCCCTTCAAAGGTTTTATGGCTTCTATCCTGTCAAGGATCAAAGCTGCCGGGAGGCTGCCGAAACTACTCGTCTCCAATAGCGGCAACGGGGGTAGCCTCACAACAGTACCCGATGAAGACCGATCAAAGATCGACAACGAAGTTGTCGGTGCCATGTCTGCTTCTGGTAATCCATTATCAGTCATCCCCGTCATTCTCACAAGCGCCGTGAAAGGTAATGGCATTGGTTTAACCCATGCTTTACTACGTAGCTTACCGGTGCCTCCACCGCCAACGTCGCATGACTTCGTCGGCCAAGCCCTGAACCCTGAGCAACCCGCTGCCCTTTTTCACATCGACGAGGTCTACGATCTGCCTCTTTCGCGGGCACAGCCTAGCGAAGGAGATGGGTTAACAGAGAGTGCTCCAGTGGTAACTGGCTATCTGCGATTCGGTAATGTGTCGATTGGGGACAAAGTTGTGTTGGGGCCGTTCCCGGGCGACGAGGATGACTCGAGAAACCTGCTCCCAAGAGACCACCCTTCTCCTGGCTGCGGCTTATCAATCCCGCACCCCGCTTCGGAAGAGTATGCGCGCTTGGGTTCGCGAAACCCGCTGTCGGCGTTGGCGATAGAGGGCGAGTGGCGCAAAGCCACCGTTGTGAATATACGAAACCTTAGGCTCCCGGTCCGGACCATTGAAGCGGGCCAGGCGGCCTCGATTCAAGTGTCCTTCGAAGAGCCTAACGAGGAGGTGCAGTCGGATACCGATACGCAATTCAAGAGGCCGAGATCGTCAAGGCCCCGGATCCGGAAGGGACAGGTCCTCGCCATTCCAAGTCAGCATATGCTCGACACCGGACTCACCCTCCAGGCTTCTACTGGACTTATCGCGTCCTTCAAGTCGACGGAGACCAAGTCACTTGCCGTTGGTAGCATGGTAAATGCTTATTTCGGGATGGTTCGTACCGCAGCCCGGGTTCTGCGGGTCGCCCGTCAAAAGTTCCACCGAGGCGCAAGGCAAAGCCAGGATGAGGATATTGATGATGTATTCGGCATGAATGATCACGGTGAACCCGCTGAGCTACGCCGAACCAGATCCGAGACAGATGTCGACGAGTATAAGTTAGAATACCACGTTTCGCTAGAACTCCTGACGAACAGAGAATGGGTAGAGCTGGGCTCACGAGTCGTCCTCGTGGAAGGCAGCAGCAAAGACAGATCGGGACTTGAAGCTCATGTGGGTACGGTCATTGAGGTTACTGAATGAGTTGACGGTTATGTTAGGTACTGAAACTTGACAGCTCTACAAAGAGCTAATGACACAAAAAAGGAAATAATTGGATAAGAGTAGGGGCAATACAACAGGATATTTCGCAGTCATAATACAGAACGAGTTTTTATCATGATCAAATATACCCGTACCACTGCCGGCTCATACTACCCCGTATACCCCAATGCAAAAAACGCCGCCCAATGCTCGTAAGCGTCTCAAACCCTAAACAGCATTCCTGTCAGGCCCTCACCAGGCCATAGAACAGCGTCCAGGTCAATATGTAACCCGGTAGCCCGCCAAACAGCCCGCCGGCCCAGAACTCGTACTTGGACCTGAAGTAGCGGCTCGTGTCGCAGATGCCCAGCCTGCCGGAGCCCAGCGATGTCGGCGCGACCCGGACGGCGTAGAAGAGGAGGGTGGACAGGACGGTGAAGACGAGGTAGAACAGGAAGCCGTCGTACGACTCGAGGCCCAGGATCCCGGCGGCGGCGCCGAAGATGGAGGCCGTGAGACTCTGGAGGTTCGATAATGCCTGTATGGCGTTGTCAGTATTGGTTTTGTTCCTTTCTGCCCCTTTGTCGCGGCGACTGGGTGGGGGGTGTTAGTTGGCCGACCTTTGTGTTGTGCATCACCGACTCCGGCACGATGGGTGCGATCTGCAGCTCTGTTTCAGTCGTCGACATGGCCGGATGCTGAGCGCGGAGAGCTTTCTTTGTCCTCGGTGGTATTGGTTCAACGCTTTGCTGGGTACCAAGGTTACCTATGCAAAGTCCTTTCTTTGCGTTGACGGCGCAGGTTGCCCCCCAAGTATGGTATGTAGCCGGATGGCCCGCCTTCTGTGATGGATGCTCTCTTTGTGCAATGATTATGCACGTATTACGCTACTGGTGACACTGTATGTAGGAACGGAAGCACGGCGCGACCAATGGACTTTCCCGGCTGCCAAGTCACGTTTCAACAGCCGCCGGCGGGCCGCGGAGAGGTCCCCCACACTGCCGCAAGTTCAGTAGGTATGTAACTACGGGGCCACTGCAGGTGGTCACTGGGTCACCGGAAGCTTCGTACCTACACATGCAGTAGGTAGCTCCAATGCGAACCGCTGAAGAGCCACAACACTCTATTTGAGAGCCTAGATGGACCCGAGTGCAACGTAACGGGGTAGGTAGGTGCGAACTCACGAACCCCGGTCGGGAACCCACCAAAGACCCCTGACGTAAGTTGCTTGGAAGCTAGATCGAGCTAGAAGCATAAAATAACTGGAATAATCGCAATCTCGCAGTGTTTCTCGGATATTGCGAGCGAACCCATGAATCCGCCCGTGATGGTGCCGATCTATGATTTGATTATGAAGACAACCCCTAACACCAATCTCGAGTGAGGCGAAGCAGTTTGTATTAGCTGAACACGTGTAATTATACCATTGATATTGGATGCATACCGAGACAGTGAAGCATACATACCTCACGCATACACGGATTATCCTCTGCTCGTATATTTTGCTTGCTTGATATGGATCTTCGTTGGTGGTGAATAACTTTTACTAAGACGGAAAAGGTATTATTATTGTCGGTTCTGCCTCGTATGTTCCCCTTCCTCGTATGCATTGTGTGCGACTGTGACTTACACGATGATTATTGTAGGTCGCCGACATTAGACAAAGATTCCTTTGACCAACTGGGAATTCCACAGCCCCGGCGCTCCTGTCTACTTCTCCTTTCTTCCGCTCCTTCGTGTCAGATTACGACGACCTCGACCGAACCCGCATTTTGATGAGAACCTGGGACGTGCCACGATTCGAGGAGGTGCCGAATGAACTCCCAATAGTGTTGCGCCAGATGGACTTGATTTCGTCGTACAACACACCAATTTGATGGAGACTCACGTAGATGAAGGGACGCCTCTGAGCAATTACCTCGAAGGTACACCGCCTGCGTCTTTGTTTTCCTCTTCCGCGCGTGCATTGCTGCTCGTACGCTTGGATCGATGACCCCGACCCGTATGGCTCCCAGGGCGCTGACAGTATCCGTCGTAGGCACGGGCGAGAGGGAAGAACCCGACTGGCAGGAACCAGAAAACAACCCTGACTACGACGTCTCACCACCATCCAGTCCGGCCCGGGATTTTGCCCCGAGGGGGCTGCCGAAGGTCAGGCGCAGGTTTAGAGACAAGCTGCCGAAGCCCTTACAAGTCGACATCCCCAATCTACGCTCCAACATCAACCTCGACGACCTCCACAATCATGCATCTCCGTTCCTCGAACTCCTCCGGCTCCTCGCGGATGCCGCGACCTTCTCGATCGGCCATGCGCCGTCCACAGCTTTCTTCGAGAGGCTGCGCCTTGCCATCGTCCAGTCTCAGCTACTCGACAACCCCTTAATAAACGGGCTCCAAGCGTCGCCTCAGCTGGGCTTCCCGCAAGCCGATAGCGACCAGAGTCACCAGGTAATTACGGCTTCCGGTGCTGTGGCCGTGATAGCACTTAGCCTGGGCGCCGCGACCCTCGTCAGATGGTTTTGGCTGGGTGGAATCTTCCCCTCGTGGAAGCGCCTACTTTCCTCTCTCGCCATAACGTGTGCATTCTTCTTAGTTGCGAAGGTATATATACGCCGAGAGATATTGAAAGACATTCAGAGGCAGGGGCTTGTCGAGGCGTCAAAGTTCATCGCGCTATCCAAAGAGTTCGACGGTGTCAATAGCGCGGCGCTCAACTTCATCATGGAAGTGGAGCTAGTCTCGCGCGGATACCGATTGTAAATCCACCGCTCAAAGAACAATTGCGATATGGCTTTACTAACTTCATCCTAGGAGCACGCCTATCCCGCCGATCAGCCGCTTGGAGCATAACGGCCAAAATGTCAAGTGCCTGCAGCTCAGGAACGCGCTCCGCACCAGTCTCGCAGAAGCCATCTCCAAATACTACCAGACGGCCTTCGCAATTTGGGGATTTGCTGAGCAGACGGAGCTCCTACAGCTGCAATCTCAGTATCAGTTCACGGTAGCCGATGTGGTGGAGAGGTTTCAGCAATTCTCAAGGGATGGCGCCCATGATGGGGAGAAATTACAATATTTGAAAGACACGGCTTTCCTATTCCATGATATCCGCAAGGTGTTCCTGAGTGGTCTACTCGCGTTGCATACTGCCGGTAACGACACGGACCGAGTCCGATTCAAGGCTATAGCGGAAGCCTTTAGGGAGCTAAACGTAGTGACGAGGCACGCCTACACGCAAGTGAGGAATATCCTGGCTGAAAATGACCGTGAGTAGATCCTGGATCTGAGAACTCATATATGACGACGTGTTGACAATACCTTCCCAGTCGCCCCTCCAAAGTCTCCAAAAGGCCCGCAGACGCCGAGCCATGACAGGTGGCGTCATCAAGTCCGCAGACTCAACTCGATGACTATGAACATACGCAGCGTACAGGCAAAGTTGCACCTGCTTCGCGAAGAGTCGGGCAAGGCTCTGAACGAAGCCGATGACATCAGCGACCTCGGTCCCATGTTTATGGCGCAGTACGAATCCATCGGCCAGGACTTGCGTGACTTGATGGAAGCCTGGCAGTCGGGCAAGGCATCCCTGGCGTCCGGAATCGATAGGAACGAGAAGCGCCTGTCTTCCATGACCCTCCTCATGTCGCCTTCCTGCAGTAGCATCAGCGGCCAGACCATTGCTGAGGAGGGGGATAGTAGCCACGACGAGGGCGTCGACGAGGCGTTGAGAAAACTCAACGGTGAAGTATCGCCTTCACCTGCCCCGGCCCAGCCGTCCGAGCCGGAGGTGTTCGAGGCCATCTCGATCCCACGGCCTAGGAGCATGCTTTCGCGAGAAGAGAGGCTCGCTAAGATGAGGGAGGACCGCAAGAGCAGGGAGGTGGCCAAGGCAAAGGTCGACGCCCACCGGGGTATGATGCGAGAGCTACAAGGCGTGCTCCTGAAAAAGCCTACGCGTGGTCGAATTTCACTCTGAAATGGTCCACCGAAGGGTCAGGGCTAGGCTACCACTTCGATCAGCATCTCTTGCGGGAGACACTTTTTACGACAAATATTCTGTATGATATGGTTATAGACCGGTTCGCCTAAACAGGCGCGCATCGGAGACCATCGCAGAACTAGCTTCTCCTTATATTTACTTTGTACGGGGAGGGAACTTGGGCGTACCTGGGGGCGTTGGACGCGGCTTATCCGTTTGGATTTTGAACACACATCTACACGGTCACTTGGATATAATGTTTCATTTCGTCTGTACATACGCAAAAGATAGATGTAGTCCGACATGATCTAAAACCCGGATCAGATCGTTGGATCATAAGCAGGGCTCTGAGACTACTTTAGCGGCCGCGGTGAAAGCCACCTCGCTCGCTCCGAAATTGGACGCCGGATAATATAAGGTCCCATTCCAACTTGAAGAGATCTCTTATCGAAAGGAGCCATTCGTTACTGGAGTTGGGGGGGAGGTTTGCGGTGCGTGTTATGCAGACGTTTGTAGGATGTAAAAGTCTTACACGTCAGGGCCATGGGTTTAGGGGGGTCCTAGCGCAGTGGCTGGTGGGGATTTGCTGCACTGTGCCGTCTGTGCTATGGCTGGCCTTATGGCTGCCTTGGGTGGGCTCGCGAAACGGACGCGCTACAGTGGCTGATCGCGTAAAGTGCATCCCACCGAGCGCGAACACTTCAGAGCTACTTCATTGGGGATCCATCCACACACCCTTTTTATGTGTAAATTCTCAGAAGTACAACCTCCTGTACCGACAAGTAAACCAACCCATTAACGTCACATTTTCCACACGCTCTTCCGATACCCCCTTTGCATCCTCCTTCTTTCCACTCTGTCAACCTTCTCTACTCTTCCTCTTTTCCCCACTAGCCATCTAAACGGAATCGGTCACGATGTTGGAGGCTAGACTAGAGCAGGCTAACACCCTGAAGAAGGTGAGCCAAAATGCGGAATATCATGTCCTCTTACGGTGGACGACAGCTTAACGACAGCACAGGTGGTGGATGCCATCAAGGACCTAGTCCAGGACTGCAATTTCGACTGCAATGACTCGGGCATCGCGCTGCAAGCCATGGACAACTCGCACGTTGCCCTCGTGTCCATGATGCTGAAGGCCGAGGGCTTCTCCCCCTACCGATGCGACCGGAACATCGCCCTGGGGGTCAACCTCGTCTCCCTGACCAAGGTCCTGCGGGCGGCACAGAACGACGACATCCTGACCCTGAAGGCCGAGGACGCGCCCGATTCGCTAAATCTCGTCTTCGAGAGCTCCACGAACGACCGCATCAGCGAGTACGACCTCAAGCTCATGGATATCGACCAGGAGCACCTGGGCATCCCGGAGACCGAGTACGCGGCCACCATCTCCATGCCCTCGGCTGAGTTCAGACGCATCTGCACCGACCTGATAGCCATGTCCGAGTCCGGTAAGCACAGACATGGGCCCCTCGGCCTCTCGAACGGGAGCGCCCCGTGGCTAAACTGACATAACTCAACAGTCACGATCGAGGCGAGCAAGGACGGCGTCAAATTCTCGTGCGCTGGCGATATCGGTAACGGTGCCGTTACCCTGCGAAGCCACCATGACATCGAGAAGGAAGAGAACAACATCGACATCGAGCTGACGGAGCCCGTAACCCTGACCTTTTCCTTGAAGTACCTGGTCAACTTCTGCAAGGCGCAGCCTCTCTCCGGCAAGGTCAAGATCTGCCTGTCGAGCGAGGTGCCCCTGCTGGTGGAGTACGGTCTTGCGGGCAGCAGTTACCTGCGATTCTACCTCGCACCAAAGGTAAGTCTACTACGGGTGCGGATATACCCGCCAGTGCAAGACTCTAACATTGTATTCTCCACAGATTGGCGACGAGGAGTAATAGAACTACGCGCGGGTATGTAATGATGAACCTGGCGAAAAGATGCCATATCGCTCCGAGAAGAAGCTGCGAGCTAGCTCTACCACGGCAAGGGGGTTCTACAAATGGATACAGTACGGTAGGCATCGAATTGGTCAGGCATCTATGGACGACCTTGGGGGTTGGGTCCGAGCTAGATTCCGGGGTGGGAAAAAGTCTCGATGTCAATTTTCTCCAGCTCGGAGTCCTAATAGTTAAAATAAATCATATTAATGAATCCGGCATCCGCGTTTCAGATATACCTACTATGGCCCACGGCCCTTTTCAGTGCCCAGAGGAGGGATGTGCTAGGTAAGGATCTCTCGGGTGCCCCTAAACAACTCAGTATTGGTTTAGAGCTACCTAGGTAGTGCGGGGGTCCAGGATCGATTGATGCAGTGACAGGTGGTCGAGTGGTGGGGTAGGTACTGCCATTGCTTCTGGGCCTTTCTAGCTGCGTTCCGACGTCAGTGAATAATATCTCTTACTACCGCAGTACCTACCTACCTAGTATTGCTGACCAGCTATAATAGACGGCCGGGCATGCAGTGCCAGGAAGCTGAGTCAGCCCCGTCGGCATATAACACCGGGATTCTTCGAGGTTTGGTATTTACGCCTCCGAGTCACGAGCCGAGTGCATTATACTCTATGGCAGGTAGATAGAGGGTTGGGTTTCCAATATTGCATATTTCTCCGCTCAGGGGATTCTTAGGCCTGCTTTTTATTTTATTTTTTTTTATTCATTCTTCTTCGCCCTGTCTTCTTTCTATACGAGCCTCTCCTCCCCCCCACGTCTCGTAATGGATGCTGAACCACCGATCCCGGAGACGAGCGTCCTAGCCGTCGCAAGTCATGTAGGGGAAGCAACAACGAAATTCAGGTCGGCTGTATGCTAATAACTGTGTTGAAGGTTGT
Organism: Monosporascus cannonballus; assembly: GCA_004154925.1. Classification (NCBI taxonomy): domain Eukaryota; kingdom Fungi; phylum Ascomycota; class Sordariomycetes; order Xylariales; genus Monosporascus; species Monosporascus cannonballus. Next base: position 393,384 of record QJNS01000043.1, read on the forward strand.
CTCAGGGTAGGTCCCCTCCCCCCGTACTTGCGCGGGCGTGTAGTTCTGTCGTTTGACGCTCCGGTCCGGACAGCAACGTGGGCAACAAGGTCGCCGTATTCGTGCTGCAGTCGATGGGCTGCGAGGTTGCCGCGTTGAACACCGTACAGTTCAGTGAGCGGCACCTCCCTCCTCTCCCTCCCCTTGTTCATTCTCCGCCGAGGTCCCGGTATGCGCGTGTGCGCGCGCGCGTGTATATGTGCGTGACTGACCGGGCGCACACCAAAAAATAGGCAATCATACGGGCTACAAGCAATGGAAGGGCTCGCGGGTATCGGCGCAGGAGATCTCTGACCTCTGGGAGGGGCTCAAGCAGTCGTACCTCGACAACTTCGACATGATGCTCACGGGATACGTGCCCGGCGCCGCGGCCCTCGAGGCCGTGGGCGGCATCGCCAAGGAGCTTAAGGCGAAGGCCGAGACCACCAGAGGAGGGCCCGGCAGCTTCTTCTGGGTCCTCGACCCCGTCATGGGCGATAACGGCAAGCTCTACGTCGCCGAGGACGTCGTGCCTGCGTACCGCGCCCTGATACCGTACGCGGACTTGATTTTGCCGAATCAGTTCGAAGCAGAGTGAGGCCGCCCCCCCCCAAACCCCCGTTCCCCTTCCGTCCTCCGCGCCCAGCGTAATTTCACGAGTCAGAGGTTAACGGGGTGACGCAACGCGCCGCAGACTCCTCTCGGAAGTCAAGATCCACGACCAGGCGTCCCTGCAGCAGGCCATCGAGGTCCTGCACCGCAAGTACAATGTGCCGCACATCGTCATCACGTCGCTGCCGGCACCCCTGAGCCAGTCGTCCTCCCAGGACCAGGACCCGGATCCCGAGCAGTCGCGGCCGCCGCCGACGCGCACCATGTCGGTCGTGGGCTCGTCGATGACATCGGACCGCCGGCCGCGACCCTTCCGCATCAACTTCTCCGTCTTCGACTGCTACTTCAGCGGCACGGGCGACATGTTCGCGGCGCTCATGGTGACGCGGATGCGCGAGGCCGTGCACTCAGCGCCCCCCGGCGACGACAACGAAACCCCGCGACTCGAGAACACGCGTGCCTGGCTCAGCCCCGACGAGGTCGACGCCCTCGACCTCCCGCTCGCCAGGGCCGCCGAGAAGATCCTCGCCAGCATGCACGAGGTCCTCGAGCGCACGTGCGGCGCCATGAGCGCCGAGCTGCGGGAGGCGGAGGCGGGCGACCTCGACGACAAGACAGCGCACCTGCTAAGGTCCCGCGCCGCGGAGCTCAAGCTCGCGAGAAACCTCGGCTGTCTGAGGAATCCGACCTTGCGGTACCGCGCCGAGAGGATATGAGGGAGTCATATCAGTGGATTAGTGGATGTGAGTTAGGGGTGGTAGGTGGAGGCCGAAGGAGGGGATGTTTCTTGATGCGATAAGTAGGAGCATAGCATACGCCGCGAAACGAGCGGTGATAGATGGTACATAGATTCGGGGCATGTGTCCGGAGTAGCATTTAAGACTGGAGGCTGAAAGTTGGGGTTGGGAAGAAAGTGCATGGTGGCGTACTGCATTTTGTTAGACGCGGATTTTTCTAGATAGAGCGTCGATCTCAGGGGCTAGCATCAGATAGATCTCTATACTCTACACCCACCCTTCCATCCTACTAAGTGCAACAATGTGGTCCAATTCGCGAGACCCCTTCTGAGTTGTAGATGCCATATCTAGGCCGAACTTGGCTACTTTAGGAGACGGGTCACCTATCTTGGTAAACTTTATGCTCGTCATCCCTTTCTCTCTTAAGTTAGGAATTCCGTATCCTAAGGGGCCTTCGACGCGACAAATAGGGGTTGATCCCGCCATCGCCTCAATAATACGCTAATCAACAAAACCCACGCCGTTACCATCTTTCGGTTGGACGAACGAACAACGGCCTGCCTACCAGAACCCCACCCCAGTCGGACCAGACCAGGGCAGACCAGAGTTTTCAGCCCAGGCAGATGCGTCTAGTCTGGTATCTAGTTGGTCCCCGTGCTCCCGAACCCGCCGGCGCCGCGCACGCTCTCCTCGAGCTCGGCGACCTCGACCACCTCGGGCGTGTAGATGCGCTCGACGACGAGCTGGGCCACGCGGTCGCCCTCGGCCACGGCGAAGTCGGCCTCCGAGTGGTTGAACAGCAGGACCTTGACGGGGCCCCGGTAGTCGGCGTCGATCACGCCCGCCCCCGTGTCGATGAAGTGCTTCGCCGCGAGCCCCGAGCGCGGGGCTATGCGTCCGTCTGTTACCCTTCGTTAGCATGGCCGACGGCGTGACCTTTTCTTTTTCTTTCTTAACTTGTTTTGGTCTGGGGGAAAAGGGGGGGGGGGGGGGGGGTGGGGGGGGGGGGGGCGGGGGCGGGGGGCAACCGGAACCGGCCCCCCCGGCCC
>QJNS01000421.1:0-39703 GCA_004154925.1 Monosporascus cannonballus
TCTCAGACACACACACACACACACACACACACACACACACACACACGAATATATATACACACAACTGCGGAATGTCGTCAAGACCGACCCGCCGCGCCGCTGCGGCTAGGCGAGTAGCCATCGTCGAATCGTCGGACGACGAGGATGTTGTCGCAAATACCACCAAGAAGCAAGAAGACAGCGAAGACGAGTTTAACCCGGAAGCCGAAGCCCCTCCCCCTCCGCGAAGTTCTCGGAGATCCACTCAGGGCAGACGGATATCTACCGCAGCGACAGCATCGCGCGGCCGTTCTAGGAAGAGCGCCGCCTCCTCCTCTGTTGCCGATACTTCTTCGGCTTCCATCGAACCAAGTGAGGTTGGCGATCCCGACCAGTCCACATCCACCGTCGTTGCGCCAGAGCCGGCTGTAAAGAAGACCGTGCCCAGGAAAAGAAAGAGCGCTGCAACCTCTGCTGCAGATGTTTCTTCAGCCTCCGTCGAGCCGAGCGAGGTCCCAGATCCTGACCAGTCAACATCCACTGTTGCTGCGGCGGAGTCGACTGGTAAAAAACCTGCGCCCAGGAAGAGGAGAACCGTCGCGTCCCGGAAGACAGGTAGAGAAACAACAGCAGATGCAGAACCCGCTATCGAAACGGGCGAGGTCCTCGACCCCGACCAGTCGACGGCTACTGTTGTTAAGTCGGAATCAGCTGCTAAGAAGGCTGTCCCCAGGAAGAGAAAAAGCGCTGCAGCCTCTGTTGCCGATGTTTCTTCAGCCTCTATCGAAGCAAGCGACGTTCCCGACCCCGATCAGTCCGCTGCCAGTGTTGCTGCGTCAGAATCATCCAGTAAGGCTACGCCTAGGAAGAGAAAGAGCGTTACGCCTAGGAACGGTAGCAGAGACCCGACACCGGCTGCCGGCGAATCACCCCGTACTCCCAAACAATCAGACGGTCCGTCAGAACTTCATGGGTCGCCCTTGGGCGATATCACCAGCCAGGGCACCAATGGCAAGAGGCGGCCGTCTGGCGACGAGACCGCCACTCAGGTGAAGCCTATCAAGGCAATGGATACTATCTTTGAGAAGCCGATGGACATCGTCCTCAAGTCACGAGCTATGGCTATGCCCGTGGTCGAGGAGACCGGTCCGAAGAACCGGCTGGTCATCACATATCTTGTCCTAACCAACTTCAAGAGTTACGCGGGTAGACAGAAAGTCGGTCCTTTCCACGCGTCATTCTCATCCGTGGTTGGACCCAACGGTTCCGGCAAGTCCAACGTCATCGATTCGCTCTTGTTCGTTTTCGGGTTCAGGGCCAGCAAGATGCGACAGGGCAAGATCTCGGCCCTGATACACAACTCTGCCGCCTACCCGAATTTGGACCACTGTGAAGTCGCAGTTCATTTCCAGGAAGTCACCGATCTGGTCCGTATCCCAGGAGACCCCTCTTGCAGAATCTTCACTGACACATGTGTAGCTTGGTGGTGGTAGCCAGCCTGTCCCCGACTCCCAGCTCGTTATCTCGAGAAAAGCATTCAAGAATAACTCGAGCAAATACTACATTAATGGGAAGGAGTCCAACTTCACCATAGTCACGACTCTTCTGCGTGACCGCGGTATTGATCTGGACCACAAACGGTTCCTCATCCTACAGGGTGAGGTCGAGTCAATTGCCCAGATGAAAGCAAAGGCCGCCAACGAACACGACGACGGCCTGCTCGAGTACTTGGAAGATATCATCGGAACCTCCAAGTATAAACAACCTATCGAGGAAGCGGCCAACGAGGTAGAGACTCTCAACGAGGTCTGCATGGAGAAGAGCGGCCGCGTGCAGCACGTGGAAAAGGAGAAGAACAGCCTCGAGGACAAGAAGGACAAGGCCCTCGCCTACATTCGTGACGAGAATGAGTTGGCCATGAAGCAGTCGGCCCTCTACCAGCTCCACATTAGCGAATGCCATAACAACCTGGCTGTTATTCAGGAGGCCATCAGCCAGATGCGGGCGCAGCTCGACGAGGAGCTCGAGAAGCACCAGGGCGGCGAGCAGATCATCAAGCAACTACAGAAGGCCTACTCCAAAGGTAGCAAGGAATTTGAGGCGCGGGAAAAGCACGTGCAGGCTCTTGTTAAGGAGGTTGCCAAGTTCGAGCAAGAGAGGGTCAAGTTCGACGAGAAGCGGAAGTTTTTGACAGATAAGCGGAAGAAGCTCGAGAAGACCATCACGAATGCAGAGAAGTCTTCGGAGGAGGCCGACGAGACCATAGAACGGTGCACCGAAGATATCGCCTCTCGCGCCGAGGAGATTGCCGCTCTCGAGCAACAAATTCAGCGCGAGGAGGCTGAACTCTTCAAAATTCGCGATAGCTTGAAGGGCAAGACTCAAGTCTTCTCGGACCAGATCGCTGCCAAGCAGAAGTCCCTCGAGCCATGGAAGGAGAAGATCAACCAGAAGCAGTCCGCCATCGCGGTTGCCGAGTCCGAAATGGCCATCCTCGAGGAGAAGGCGAACTCTGGGGCCGTCGCGCTCGAAGAGCTGCAGAGGAAGGTTGCGTCCATCGAGGAAGGACGGGCTGCCAAAATTGACGAGCTTCAAGAGTGCCAGGCCGAAAAAAAGAGACTCGAGAAAGAGGCGCAGAAGGTCCAGGCTGAGATCGAGGACCTCGCGCAGATGGAGCCCGCCGTCCGCGCTAAGGTCTCAAATGCGAGACAGAAGGCCGACGAGGCTAGATCTAGCCTTTCTCAGAATCAGAATCGGGGTAACGTCCTCACGGCGTTGATGCGAATGAGGGAGTCCGGTCGAATCGACGGGTTCCATGGCCGCCTCGGAAATCTGGGCGCTATTGACCAGAAGTACGACGTCGCTATCTCGACAGCGTGTGGCGCTCTTGACAACTTCGTGACCGATACCGTCGAGGCTGGTCAACAGTGCATTGAGTATCTGCGCAAGACTAACCTTGGACGTGGCAATTTCATGTGCCTGGACAAGCTGCGGGCCCGCGGCATGGACCCCCTCCAAACCCCCGAGAATGCCCCCCGCCTGTTCGACCTGATCACCCCGAAGGAAGAGAAGTTCCGCCCTGCGTTCTATCACGCCTTGCAAGATACGCTGGTGGCGAAAGACCTCGCTCAGGCGAACAGGATCGCCTATGGCGCCAAGCGGTGGCGAGTCGTCACCCTTGACGGAGAGCTCATTGACAAGAGTGGTACAATGTCCGGTGGTGGAACTACCGTGAAGAAGGGTGGCATGTCCAGCAAACTGGTGGCCGACACGACTAAGGAGTATGTCGCCAAGGTTGAAAGCGACCGTGACGCCATAGAGCAGAAATTCCAGGAGTTCCAGGACAGGCAGCGGGAACTCGACAACCGACTGAGGGAGTTGAACACCCGCATCCCCCAGCTGGACACCAAGATGCAGAAGATCGGGCTCGAGGTCCAAAGCGCCGAGAAGAATCTCGCTGACGCTCACAGACGGATCAAGGAGTTAGGCAAGGAGCAGCAGCCTTCTCAGTCCGACGACAATAGAGTAGCGGTCTTGCAAAAGGAGATTGCCAAGCTGAACAGGGAGGTCTCGAAGCTACATGCCGAGACGGAGGGTGTCGAGGCCGAAATAAAGGAGCTGCAGGACAAGATCATGGAAGTCGGTGGTGAGAAACTGCGAGCGCAGAGAGCCAAGGTCGAGGCCATCAAGGAGGAGATCGCATCTCACCACGAGGAGACCTCCAACGCCGAAGTGAAGAAGGCAAAGGCAGAGAAGTCCAAGGTGAAGCTCGAAAAAGACCACTCCAAAGCGAAAAAGGAACTAGAAGCTGCCGTCCGCGACCTCGAGGTTCTCGAAGAGGAGGTCGAGAACCAGGGCACCAAGGCCGAGTCCTTGCAGGCCAATGTCGAGGAGGCCGAGGAGGAGCTTGCGGCCAAGAAGGAGGAACTCGCCACGCTTAAGGCGGAGCTGGACCAAAAGACGGGCGAGCTCAACGAGACCCGTGCGGTCGAAATTGAGATGCGTAACAAGCTCGAGGAGAACCAGAAGATCCTGATGGAGAACCAGAGGCAATTGCGATACTGGGACGAGAAGCTGAACAAGCTCAGCCTTACCAACATCAGCGATCTCATCGGCGAGACGCAGACGCACACGCAGACACCGCCCACGACCGCCAAGAAGCCGCGGAGTACTGCCGAGGAAGGCGAGCAAGGCGAAGAAGACGAGGACGTGGAGGAGGCTGCTGAAGAGGCTGCGGAAGAAGAGGGACAAGTAGAAAAGTCCCAACTGCAGGAGCGAACGCAAAAAACACAACCAGAGGAATTCCCCCGCTACACGGAGGACGAGCTCAAGGATATGAGCAAAGAGACGCTGAAGGGTGAGATCGCGGCGCTCGAGGAGAAGACGCAGAACGTCAGTGTGGACATGGGCGTGCTGTCGGAGTACCGGCGACGCGTCGAGGAGCATGCGGCGCGGTCGTCGGATCTCGCGACGGCGGTGGCGCAGCGCGACGCGGCCAAGAAGCGGTGCGACGACCTGCGGCGGTTGCGGCTCGAGGGCTTCATGGAAGGCTTCAGCACCATCTCGCTGCGCCTGAAAGAGATGTACCAGATGATCACCATGGGCGGCAACGCCGAGCTCGAGCTCGTCGACTCGCTCGATCCCTTCAGCGAGGGCATTTTGTTCTCCGTCATGCCGCCAAAGAAGTCCTGGAAGAACATTTCTAATTTATCTGGTGGCGAGAAGACCCTCAGCTCCCTGGCGCTGGTTTTTGCGTTGCATCACTATAAGCCCACCCCCCTCTACGTCATGGATGAGATTGATGCTGCGCTTGATTTCCGGAACGTGAGTTATCCCCCATGTGAATCCCCTTCCCCCCTGCCCTGCTCAGCACAACCCCCAATCGGCGGGTCTCAATCCTCGTGCCCAGCTCTGGTCGTTCCATGACTAAACTTTTGACTGACTTATATAACGAAATAGGTCTCTATCGTCGCCAACTACATTAAGGAACGCACCAAGAACGCGCAGTTCATCGTCATATCGCTCCGCAACAACATGTTTGAGCTCGCGGCCCGCCTCGTCGGCGTCTACAAGGTCAACCACATGACCAAGAGCGTCACTATCGAGAACAGGGACTTCATCAGCCGCGGTGCCGTCGCCGCGAGCAGCGCGAGACAGGCAGCGGGTGGCGGTCCTGCGACTACCGCCGTGGCTTCCTGATTTTGCCTGAGGTGTGCTGTTTTAGTCGCTGTCCGGTTTTAAGTTGGGATAACTTGATTTTGGTCTGATCTTACCCAGCCTGCGTTGTGTATGCTTTAGGAGTGCGGGAGAGGCTCTCGTGCGCGGCACGGGGTGAACATGTATGAAGGTGATTGATTGGTCGGTGTTGGGTACGAACGAGGCTTATGATGACTGACTACGGCCGGGACGGGATGATGGGGTGCGTATGCTGATCTGTGTAATGGATATGAATACCAGTGGGCAGGATGACATTTTCCCCTTGTCTGGACGTGTATGATATTTTTGTTGAATTGGGGCATCATTTGATGTGAATGTGTGCTGGATCGCAGCCAAATATTATATTCCTGGTCTCAAATGACTGCTGAGTCAGCATCTAGTGTCCCCTACCCACTTCCTGAATTTACCCACTTCCTGAATTTACCCACTTCCTGAATTTACCCACTTCCCGAATCGGTCCACAACACCGAATACGAGGGTATCACCAACAACACTCTTTAATATCTTAACGAAAACGGTATATTTTTGCTTTATTCTAATTGCCCCTAAAATAGCATGTTCTTTATTGGTATACAATTGATTTTTATAACCCCCTTTAAAAAGTTCTTCGCGTATTGTTATTCGTACCTTTTAATAAAAGCCTTAGCAGCTTCCTTAGCTTTTATAATTTGTTCAATCTTAAGGAATATATTATTAGGGTTTTTAGTTATTGCAGTACGCCCTTAAGGCTTTAAAGCTTTTAGTTATTTCCTTAAATCCCATTTATTATGGCGTAAAATGGTATTTTTAACGGATTTAAGATTAAGGGCCTTGGAGGCTTTTTTGAACAGGGTGCGAATATTACGAAAAATAGCGACCTTTTGCGAATTAATGGCCAGAAGTTAATCTTGGACGTCCTTGTTTTTCTTGGACGTATACCATATTGTAAAATACCTTTTAGGGAAATTTATTGGCTCCGGGGTTTGTTAGCGCGGAAGATTTTCGACTATTTTCGGATGCTGGAACGGTTTATTTGCGTTAAATAACAAAATATTTGCCGCTTTAAAACCCGAATATACATTTTAAGAGTTAACAGTTTTTCTTAAAGTTTCGCGATACGTTTTTAAAAAACGTTATTTATTAATAGGAATTAAAATTACGAAAAAGCTAAAGCCCATTATTTATTTATAATAATATTATTTTAACGTAACGAATATCCCGATATTAAGTAGCTGTATAATATAGGAGCTATATAAGGGTATATATAAATAACGTATCTTATTTCTTTTGCATTTAACTATAAGTTCGGTCGTGATATGGATATGTTGATTTGAAATAAAAAGCTTTTAATCGCCAGAATATAAGGGCTTCGTTTCGAAAAAATAAATTTTCCGAAGTTATTCGAAGGCGATCTTAGCGTTGTTCTAGCCCGTTTTATTAAAGGTGTATTTTTATTCAGGAAAATAGTACGGGAACTATTATTTCAGGAAAGTAAAACCGGTAAAAATTATTACGAATATCAGCCGTTGCCTGTTAGCCGTAATAATTTCGATTATCGTTACTTAAGCTGTTACTTCGGAAATTTTTCGAAGTTTACGTTTCGTAAGAACTTTTTTAATATAACGAACCTGTTATACATCCACCTAGAAGTATAAGCAGTATCCGAAAAGGGTCTTGATTTGCAGGTAATAATAAGGCGAAAAATGGTTTAATATGTTCGTTAAAGAGATTTCAAGGTACTTCTTTTTTAATTAAAGAACGGTATAATTGCTTTTAGCTAAGAGCTTAAATTAATAGCTAAGGAGCGAAAAATTAAGTAGGTAGTTATTTACATAGGAAACCTAAACCTTATATATTTTTCTTATCTTTTATGTTTTTCATGGTTTCTGGGGATTTCGAAAAACCATGATATCTGTCGTTTACGAGTTTTCTGGTATCTTTGGAGATTGATAAAAACCCGAGGTTTATCCGATGGAAGGTGGAGATCCCGAACGTTTTTAATTTCCTGGGCCTTTTTTGGGCCTAATGGAGTTTTTTTTGAACGTAATATTATTTCTTCCCTTCCAGGATCTTTGTCCCTAAAGATAAAAAAAGTAAGTCCTTAATTTTTTTTCCTTTTTTACGTTATAACACTGTATTTGACCATATCGGATAGATTTCGAAAACGCATTAAATCTTTTATTAAAAGTCGTTACGAATTAATTAAGTCGATTTTTTAATTTGGTTTTGAAATTATGCCGTATACGCGTTATTTCGAAAAAAAGTTTTTTTTGCAAAATGTTGGAAAATCGAAGGAATTATTAGAATTGTTTGGCGGTTAATATTTAATTTTACGATAAGAATTATATTTCGCTTTTATTATTTAAAAATATCCGGGCCGAAAAGTTCCGGATAAACCGAAAAAAACGTTTAGTTATTTAATAATTTTAAAAATTATTTAATTATATTATTTGGTTAGATCGTTAATTTGAATAGTTATATTCCAAAGGGGTATCGTTTATTTAAAAAGGGCTTAAAAACATGGATAAATTAAAGGAACGAGAAAAATTGGATACGGAAAAGGATCGTAAAAAAAAGGAGCAAGCATAATTTGCTTTAGAGCTAAATGCGTTAATAAAGGTATTTACTTTTTTTGATTAAAGCGTCGTAAGGGTTGATTTAAATAAGGGACCGTTATTATTTGCGATTTTGGCCGTACTGGAGACGGTTGGTCAGGATTTTGGCGGTAGAACGTTTTAATTAGGTTTATCGTATTTGTTAAGTGGTTAAATAATTTTTACGTATTTTCTTTATATAAGTATTTTTCTTATTTGATTAGGTACTGGATTTTATTTTTAACCATTCTGGAATTTAGTATTTGTTTAACTTTATATTCGTTAGAATTTTTTTCGAATTTTAAGTTTGTTTTTAACGGGGCGTTTTTAGGTGCTGGTTTAAATAAAAAAATGTGGAAAATAAGGTATATCTTTATATTTTTAGGTAATAACTATTTGTAATTAGTTTTGGAAATAATTTCGTTAATTTTAAATGATTTAAGTTTTTTAAAATTAAGCTTATCGCTAGGTTTTTTTATTTTGATTTATAAGATATTTAAAATTACGTTTTATTTTTGGCGTAATAAGTAAACTTTGTTTTTTTCGTTAAAATTGGTCCTTTAATTTTTTTCTTATTATAATATTGGGTTATCTGTTATTAAAGGAATTGTAATTTATTTTGAAAATAGGTTTGGATCGTTTTGATTTTTGTGGTTAATATTTTTGTTTTTGGGGTAATTATAATAATTTTTGGTACTTTATTAAGCGGTTATTTGGGTCGTTTTATTTTTATATTATATCCGTATATAATTATATAAGGAAATACGTCCATATTTTCGTTAATTAATATATTATTAGCGATTTATGTTAATAATAAAAGTTTTATCCAGTTATTTTGTTAATAATTAACGTAATTTCGCAAATATTATTCTAGGGTTTGGTTTAATTTTTCGGTTTAACTATCCGTTTGGGGATGATACGTTGTCGAGAACTTAAATTTAATATTAATTTGTTCAAAAAAGCTGGTACCGAATTTTGAAGTAAATAGTGTATTTTGGTTTAAAACGATCTTTTTAGGTATCTTATATTTATTAAGGTATTATTTAATAAAAGCATAAGCCAGTTATTTTATTATTACGTTTTTTTTAAAAAATAAAAAATACCCATATTTGGTAAATTTATCGATAATTACTTATATTTCGTTGTATTCACCTCCAATTATTAGGTCCTTAAATAAAAGTAAATTAATAATAAAATCCCAAATTATAATATTCTATATTTTATTTGGTATTTTAATAGGTTATAATAGCCCGTAAGGCTTATAACGTATTATTTTGGCCTTATTATAAATATTATAATTTTTAATTACTTTCTTAATTATACGTTGTAATTCTGGAAAATTATATTTTTTTTGTAATTATCTGGTAATTTTAAAAAATTCTTAATATCTGTATAACGGGTTTTCGTAAAATTTTTTTATAAATTATTTTTGTTAATTTTTAGAAATATAAATTTTGCCATAATATAATAATTAATTTTTAGGTTATTCTTTTAACTGCTAAATTTTTTTTTTGTTTTTTTGTATCGTAAAAATTCCGGAACCGTATTAAGAATTCGGTAATTAATTTCTTTATTATCTTATATAAATATATAATTTTATTTTTATTATATTATAATATTTGCATACTTTTTTTGGGAATTTTGGAATCGTAATTTCTTTTGCAATTAAAAATATCTGCTTAGATATTTTCCTTTTTTTTAATATAATATATTTTAAAGTTAAATCTAAACAGAAAAATCCATTATTTTTTATGTTATTTATTTAGTTTTTGGGCTTTTATAAATTGCATAAGATTTTTATAATTATAGTAAATATTAAAAGGTTTTTTTGTTTCGTTAAAAAAAGGTTTTTATTTTTTAAAAGTATTAATAATTATTAATAGTTTTTTATCGTAAATCTGATATCTAAATTTTATATTTCGGAATGCTTTAAAGTAATATATTACTGGGTATTATTTGCCGTTATTTTTTTGCTATTCCAAAATTGCGCCCAGGGCATATTTTGAAGTATTTGTCTTTAGTCGTTTTATTTTGTTTAAATTTGGCATCCTTACGATAAATTTGCTGGTAATTATTTTTTTCAATTCCCGGAACGTTTTTTTTGTTTTTTCTGGAAGTTTAAATTTTTTCCTAACGTATTTCTTAATGGTAAGTTTCGTCAAAGGCCTAATTATATCTTTATATTCCTTAATTAAGCCGCGTACGTAATCCGTAAATCCTAAGATTTATCGGTTATCTATAACGGTCGCCTTATTAGGGATAAGCCAGTCCTTAATTATTTCTAATTTGGAACGTTAAATTTGAATTTGTCCTAATATAAAAATAAATCCCAAAAAATCTAATTTCTAAATATATTATATGTTTTTGGCAGGGTTAATTCGAATATTAATTTCGTCCAAAGTTTTAAGTATTTAAACGATATACTTTTTGTGCTTTTTTAGAGTTTCGGAATAAATGAAGATATCGTCGAGGTAAACGAATACGAATTTATTTAGATACCGTCATAAAGTAATTATGATTAAATTTTGGAAACTAGCAGGAACATTAGTAAGTCCTATAGGCATTATTTTATATTCGTAAAGTTCATATATTGTTTTAAATGCCGTTTTTCATTTTTCTTTTTTAACTATTTTGATACAATAATAATTATTATAAAGATTAAGCGCCGTAAACTATTTAATTTTGCTGGTATTTTCCTTTAAAGTATTTATAAAAATTAAGGGATATCCGTTTTTAATCGTAATATTATTTAATTATTTGTAATCGATTATTTTTCGGTAAATAGGGTTTCCGTTTTTATCGATCTTTTGTTTGTTATCCTTGGTTTTTAATATTATAAGGATTAAATATTTAATAAAAGAATTAAAAAGTTAAATATATTTTCTTTTTAAATTTAATTATATATTTTTCTATAAAGCTTTTAATTTTTCTGGGTTTATATAGTAAATTTTGTAAAACTTAAAATAATGCCCTTTTTTAATAGGTATCCGGTAATCTTATTAACCGTATAATAATAATTCGTAATTTTCTTTATTTTTAAATAACTTTTTAAATCTTTGATATTCCGGTAATACTATAAAGATTTAATTAGGAATCCGTATTTCCTTAATAACATAGTAAATTTTTCGATTATTTTTTTTTGGTATTTTATCCTAGGAAAACGTTTGTTTTTTTTAATTAATCCTTGGGTTGCTAAAATAAAACCAGGGTATTCCTAAGATAATGTCGTATTTAGAGATGTCGGTGATATCCAACGAAACGTATTTTTGATATTTTTAAATTTGTACCGGAAATTCCTTAATTTCTCGAAAAACTCGTTTGTTTTCGTAAGTAAATAAATTTCCATTTACCGTACGTAATTTATTAAATTTTAACTTATATTTTTAAGGAATTTAATATCTTTTTGTTATTACGAAAAAAATAAAAATCTTTTCTGTTCCGGAATTAATTATAGCCTTAAACATTTTGCTTTTATATTTAAGGGGGATCTTAATTTGGTTACGCGTTCTTTTCGTTACTTCGCATAAGGTTTTGTCGATTAAAGCTTTTCGATATCTTATTTTCGAAAGCTTTTATAATTTTTTAATTTTTAATGGTTTCCGATTTAAGCAAACTTTTATTTGCGAACTTTTCTAACAGCATATTTGATATACTGGTCGTTCTTATACCGGAATTATGTTTTTTTACCGTACTTATATTAAAGCTTTAAAATCTGGTTTTTTTTTCTAATTTACCCTTTTATTCCGTATTTTTCGAATTATGGAATTAAAAAGGTAAATTTCCGAAAAAAATATTCCCATATTTAAAAGCTCGTATTAAATATAAAGCATCGGGAAGTAATATAAGTATCCTTATAATATGGCCTTTTAATTCCGTTTTGATTCGGAATATAAATAATAAGATTTAAGGTATTTTGGCTATTGGAAAATTTTAATATATCGGCATTTATCGTTTGGTTCGGTAAAAGTTTTATTATTTTATCCGGGCCAAAAATTATTATTTTTTTTAACTTTAAAATAAATAAAATAATTATTATGATAACAAGCAGTAAAATATAATAAATCGTAAAGGTCCATTAATAATATTTTCAGGTAAATAATATATTTTAAAAACTTATAAAATTTTAAGGACAATTATTTATAATTATTAATATCTGGTCGGAATTAACCGTCCTTTATATGTATTTTACATTTTTTGGAATTAAGGTAATACTAATATCCTAACCTTATAGCTATTCTGGAAACCGTTTATCCGGGATAATATTTATAGGCTTTAACTTTAAAGTCCTAGTAAATAAAATAATTTTCGTATTTTGGGTTATTATTTTGGATTTAAATAATTATGGTAATAATAAATTTTGGCTGGAAAAAAATCGAATTAATTTTTTTTTCTGCCTTATTGTCGGTTTTTTGTTTAACCGTTTTGGCTTTTTTCTGGGATTAAGGAATTCCTTTGTTTGGAGTTCCTTTTAGCGGAAAAACGATATTCGTTTTTAAAATGCCCTTTTTTGCCATAATTAAAACATTTTATTTTAGATTTGTTTTTCTTAGGTTTTTTCGAAGCAGAACTTGCTTTTTTTAAGGCTTGCCTTTATCCTTTTTGGCTTGGCTATTAAAATTCTTATTATTATTTCGTTTATCGGTTTTTTTTTCGAAATACCGATTCAAAATTCGTTAATCGATAATAATAATCTTATTTATATATTTTATAAAAGATTTAATTTTAAATTCCATATATAATTCGTTTTTAACCTAAAGTTTTAAATTATTATAATAAAAATAAAATAATACGTTTTTTAATAAATTCGAAATAACAGCCAAATAATTAAACTTTATTATATATTCGGATATTAATTTGGTTTAATAAAACAATAAAACTGCTTAATAACATTTTATTTTTTATCGGAATTATTAAATAAAACGTATATTTTTTTTAAAGTTTTCGTAATTATTAAAAATGTAATTAATAAAATCCGAAAATTCCTTTAAGTATTTTTTAAGGTAATCCGTCAAAATAAATTTAAATTATTAACGAATTCGTCCAATTAATAATTAAAAAATAACTATTACTTTTTAATATTTTTTCGGCAGAAAATTCTTATAAAACTTAAGGTAAAGCCTTGCTTAAACCAAAAATCTATTAAGGTCTTTTAATCCGTCATAAAGTTTGGGAAGAGTTAGCTTATAACTTTTGATATCTGGCATTCCATAATAACCAAAAGGTGGAATGGTTTTTTCCCGTATCCGAATTACGCCGAATAATAACAAGATCGAGGTTTTTTCTTATGTTCGCCTTAGGTCCAACGAAAGGGGTCGGTAACCGGCCCCTTGGCTTCGCCTTTTGGGAAAGTTAAACTAAAGAAAAGCTAGTTTTTTTCCTTTTATAAGCCGAATATTTTCTTTTTTTAAGGTTCGGATTTCTGCTATTAGGGCATTTAATTTCTTTTTCATAATAAGTTTTTTTTCTGGCTTTCGGCCTTATATTTTTTTTTAACCTTTTTTTAATTATTCTTTTTCCGACTTTTCTCCCTAAATTTTAATAATATTCTTAAGGGCCGGAATAAGTTATTATCTGGGTTACGAAAATAACGGGCTTCCTTAAAATCGAATAATAAGGGGTATTATATTATTAATTAATTAAAAAATTTCTTTAATAAGGGATAAATCGTTAAGTTTTATTAATAACGTTTCTCTGGTTAATAACGAAAATCATATATATTATTTATTTTTTAAATGTTATCCTATATTATTATTTATATTAAATTTAAAAAAGTTTATACCTTAATTAAACGGTAAATTATCCGTCGGTTATTAATTAAAGAATTACCAAAATATAATAAATCTATTATATATTTATTTGGAAATATAAATAATATCCGAAAAAGATTTAGATTTACAAATAATAATAAGGCGAAAAATAATTTAATATATTCGTTAAGGAAATTTTAAGGTATTTTTTTCTTAATTAAAAAATAATATAATTACCTTTAATTAAGAGCTTAAATTAATAACTAAAAAACGAAAAACTAAATAAGTAGCTATTTACATAAAAAACCCAAACCTTATATATCCTTCTTATCCTTTATATCTTTTATGGTTTTTGGGGATCTCGAAAAACCCTGGTATTTATCGTTTACGAATCTCTTGGTATCTCTGGAGATTGATAGAGACCCGAGGTTTATCCGATGGAAGGTGGAGATCCCGAGCGTCTCCAACTTCCTGGGCCTCCTTTGGGCCTAGTGGAGTCCCTTTTGAACGTAACATTTAATTACCCTCCTTTTTCTAGTTTTACCCTTTTGTACGCTTATTTCATTTATATTTATAATATTTTCGTCCTTAATTTTTAGTTTGCGGATAATAACTTTATATTATTATTAGATATTTCGGATTTTATTAGGGAGGTCGAAAAACGCGCGGGAAGTTTCGAAGAATTTTTGTAACTTTTTTGAGAGCGTTAAGTGCCGGTTGATAAAGCGTTTAACCTAATGCTTTTTAAAGAAATCGGTACCTTTATTCGTTTAATTAATATATTTTGCTATTTGACGTATTTCGAAGTCGTACGGTGGCCTCCTACTAGTTTTTTCGTTTAATATTTATTTTGCCAGTTCGTTTTTTTTTTTTTGCAAATGGCTAAGGATTTGTTGATGCTAATAACCTTGGGCGTATGGTTTCGCACCTCTTTTCCGCGTAGATAGGGTACTTTCTGTTACACCTTATTTGTTAGCCGTTGCCTTTTGCTAAGCGCCCGTAGTAACTTTTGCTAAGGCCTGTTGGATGCGATACTTATAATCAGGTCCCATCCCAAATTGGAGCTTCAGAAACGTTGTGTAGGTTGAGTTATTGGGGAGTGTTGTTAAAAGGAGTGGGTGTTGAAGGAGCGAAAATCGGATTCAGGAAGTGGGTGGGGGACACTAATGGCGCCAACCTGATATCGTAGTGCAAGTTGCCTCAACTCATACACCCTCATTCCTCTCTCGGCGACGTTTAAATATTATCTCTACCTGCTGTCGCTCCAAGCTTCTTCGATACAATCTCCCGTTCTATGCAATGTCTGTGTCGAAGCTTTGGCCGGAGAACACGAATGCGACAAGAGTTACCCGCACCACCAGAGCGCTGCCTCGTTTTACGTGGCCAAGGAAGCCGGCTGCCATGTCTGCAGCACCATCTGGGAAGCCGCACGAGGTGACCCCTCCGACATGAAATGGGGCTTTCGCAAGGCCCAGTAGCTGAAGGTCACCTACAAGTTCTGGGCCCCCCTATCGGCCGTATACTTTCGCCTCGTTGCGGAAGACGGGAGGGTGGCCTCGGTCGTGTTTACCCTCAGGCTACTCGATCAGGTTCCGGAGCTTTCACTTGAGGAGCTAAGGAAGAGGGGACGGCCCAGACGCCCCCCAATTCACGGACCGGGGCTCAAGGGTTGTCGGGAAAACCACCTTATCTGTCGCAGCACATTGCCGTTGGGGGGGTCCACCAAGCCTGCCTACACGAATCCTCAATTTACGGCGCTACGGGGAAGGGAAGGTCTGTCTCCGCGTCACGGATAGGTCAGAGGATAGCCCTTACATGACGCTGAGCCACAGATGGGGAGTTGTCAACGAGCCCCCGAAGCTGTCGAAGGGCAACTTCAAGGAGCGGCAGGTGGGCATCGTGGTATCGAGCGTTCCCAAGTCCTTTCGCGATGCGATCCAGATTGCTAGACGTCTTGGCGTGGGCTGGCTGTGGATCGATTCTCTGTGTATCATCCAGGATTCGGAAGGCGGCTGGAGGTACGAGAGCTCCTTGATGGACAAAGATCTACTAGGAGAGTCTCTGCAACCTTGCCGCCACTGATACGCCCGACAGCTGCGGTGGTCTTTTCCCGAGGATAGCCCCGTACATCGCCGTTGCTCGTGAACCTTCACATCAAGAACAGCTGCAAACGCAGAGAACCTATTCCCCAGCCGCCATTACCCGGATTCCTTTGGATCTATCGCGTGGAGTTTTGGAGCCATTGGCCTCGGAAGATCGAGGATGCCGAGCTCAATCAGAGGGGATGGGTCGTCCAGGAGCGAGACCTGGCGGCGCGAAAACTCCATTTCACGCGTACCGAAGTGTTCTGGGAATGCATCGTAATGCTCGCATCCGAGTCCGTCCCCGATTCGCCGTCTAAAACCGCAGAGCCGGGTTACGCCTTGATAAAGCCGGCCCTGATGGCTGTGCGGAGAGCCCCCCGCAAGAGCCGCTGGACAGTAAGCTCCAGGAAGATATCAAGGTGGGGTGGCAACAGCTGACGCACTCCTACGTCAAATGCCTCCTGACGAAGGACGGCTTCGACGCCGACCATTATACAGAAGATGAGACAGGTCAGGTGCGCTCCCCGCTCCTCCGCCTGCGGGGGAGGCTTTTCCCCGAGTCTGGGGAGGGTCATCGCGGACTTCCTAAAGATGATTTTGCTCACGGCATTGACGGGCTAAGGTTCGTTCACACTAGTCTCCATATCGACGAGGGCGATATAGCGGAAGCGGAGAACCTCTGGAACTGCGGTTCTTCCCCGTCCCCACTGAGTATCACAGGTTTCAGAGAGATAAAATTAGGATACACATGCTCGTTGTTCTGCCTGGTCCGGTTAATAGGACATTTGAAAGGGCGGGGCTGTTGACTGTTTTACCAGAAAGTCCAGTCATTGGAGGTGATTTGATGACTTTATACGGACGCATAAATGGTGGAGAGCCGGACAAGTACGTTGGGCTAGTTTAGCAAATGAACCGGGGAGCTATTAAAGACATATCAGCTTAACCCCCTCCAGTAGTAGTCGCTGAGGTTTTGGAGGGTAGGAGGGCAAACCCAGATAATGACACAAACAAGCCTTACTGGCCTTTGCCTTCATGGGCAATATAGTCGCTCCGCTTCCTGTGCCGTCCTGCAAGGCGCTGCGAGGGTCCTTGAAAGAGGAGTAGATCCAAATGCTAGGCAAAGGAAGGAACGAACCGCCTTGAACTTTCTCACCTGTCCCGTATCGTTGCATCGTCAGACCCGAAGGGCTGAACCCCACGAAACAGGAATCTGACTCTTCATTAACAAGGGCGTAACAGTAACCGCCGGGGACGCGGAAGGAGAAACACCTCTCCACTGGGCTGCCATGACTGGCAATTCGGATATCTTCCGTTCCTATCTATCCCACTACGCAGATCAAAATGCCGCCCTCTCGTCCCAAAACCTCCAAGGAAAGTGTTTGTAGCAGGCGGGGCTGATCTGACATCGAAGGACAGCACTGGCTCATCTCCGTTGAAGTTCGTGGCAAAATCAGGGCTGCTGAGCCACAAGGACAAGGCTGGAATGGAGGAAGAGTTGGAAATAGTGCTTAAACATGGTGGTCATTGATGTCCAAAGAATTACAGTAATGCCCAGTTTCGAAGGTCGAACGGCTCTGGTATATACAGTATGTATCGGCGGTAGGGTTTGCACTACCCACCCACGCTAAAATTTCCTACCACGAGTATCCGTGGGTGGGTAAAAATTTACGTAGGTGGTTAACAGGGGTGCGTGGGTAAAATAAAATCATCCACGGATTAATTACCCGTGGGTACCTAAAGTGCAAAATAATTAACCATTTATAGGTACTTATTTTAAAAATTACTATTTACTATGTAAATATAATATAAATTATAGGTTATAAAAATAAAAGATTTACGTAATTTAAGGTCATATTTTATTAAATGTTTTTTAAGTATTAATTTTTAAGTTAATTTATTATTTTTATAAAATTAATCGTAATGTAATGTTATAAAAATTTATATATTAATAATATATTTAAAATATTGAATTATTATATTGTGGCCTAATTATTAATAATAAAAATAATGCCGTATTAATTAATGTATTAAATTTTTCTTAAATCGTCTTTTAAAAATTTAAATACTTTGAAATTATTATTATTAATATCGGCAGAAGATAAATAATAAGCTTTACTCGAGTATTAGCTTAATAATTGTTTTGGTTGGCTTTTATATATAGTCTCGAAACGGCGTAATTTTTTTATTCGTTTAATAAAATACGTTTTATTTTGTCATTATTTTGCTTTTTGTTTTAGTTATTTTTCCCGGATTCTAATTTGTTAAACTTTTTGTTCTTATTTTCGTTATATACGAATTTCTGCGATTTTCGCAAATGGATAAAGCTCGGAAATAAGGCCGCCGTATTCGGGAAAACTTAGCGGATCGACCGGTTTTATTATATTAATTACATAATAAATAAATTTTATATTTTTTTATTATCAAGGTAATACGTTTTCCGTAAATATAACATAAATTCATAATTGTTAAAAATTAATACATAAATATATATATATTATTAACGCGGATATATTAATAAAAAACGTGATAAAAATAACCTTAATTATTTTATATATAGTTTTCATAATTAACTGATAAAATCGGAATTTGTTTTTTTCATTTGGTAAATCTTCAGTAATTTCGTATATAACACGTTAAAAAAAGCTTTTGGTATTAAAAGATTAAAAAATTTTAATATTTGCCGATTTTTCGAAACGTAACAGCTTTATAAAAAATTTAATTAAAAAAATTAATGACTAAGGCTTAAAATATTTATTACCGGACTTTTATCGTTTAGGCCTTTTGATCGTATCGGTTATATCCGTAAAGGCTTTTTTTTAGTTATCGGCTTAATTTTATTTTTGCTTTTAGCCATATTTTTATCTTTAGGTCAATATTTGCTTTAACGTTTTTAACTTGCGAAATTACGCGTAATTTTAAATTAATATTAATATATCAGCTAATGCGCGGAATAACACCTTAATTAATATAAATATTAATTTACGAATTTTCATACAGGTTATAACGAACATAATATAATTATATCAAAATACAACTACATAAGAATATATAATATATTATATATAATATAAACAAAACGAAATGATAATATTACGATATATTAAGTAATTTATATATAAACTTATTTTTTAAAAAACTTATTATTTTTACTATAAAAACATTATATTTTTTATAAAAATCTTTATATGCGCATGTATCAGAAAAAGATAATAAATAATATTTAAAGATTTAAAAGGCCATATTTAAAATAGAGATGATATTATAAAGTAAAAAAAATTTAATAATACATTAAAAACAATTAAAATAAAATTTGCAAAATAAATTATATAAAACAAAGTAATAAATAAAATTTTATTTAACGAAAGTTATAAATCCGAATATATTATAACGAATAAAATTAAATTACTTATATAACTTAATAATATATAACCTAATTAGCAATTTATTTAATTTTTGTTAATATACGTTTCTGTAATGGGGCTGTATGGAGCCCTATTATAGAGCACCGAACAAACGCCGGTACTAAGCAGCACTAGCGCAGCGCCTTATATGCGAACACACACAACTGTATTTTCATCTTCCCTTTCTTTTCTCTTTAGCTAGAAAATAAACTCTCATTGGCAACTGATTGCAGACCGCTCAGGTGAAGCCTTTTACAATTTCCGAACGGATTACGATAAGTTTTTAAAATTTTCGTAAATTTTCTTTTTCTGTATCTTTGCCAATCTAATTATAACATTTTTAGTTTTCGTTTACCTTTTGGTCCCTAAATTAACTAAAGGTATTAATGAGCTAAATTTTTATTACACGATAGTTTTATCGTAAACTTATTACCTTAATAAAAAAATTAATTATATTCGGCGTTATTTCGTTATCGATTTAAGATATAACCATTTAAAAAACGGGTTGGAAATTATTAATTTCGTTAATAGCGAAAATAAAATAAGTAAAATTTAAACTCTATTTTTTCGAAACTTTTGTAAAAAAAAAATTTCGATTTCTTTTTGCCAACGTTCCGCAATTTAAGTAAATTCGTTATTTTCGCTATAATTGTACAAAATATTAGGTAATAACTTTTTTCGCGTATTTTGCATATACAATACGATACCAAGGTTAATTGGAAATATAAGATATTTTACTTGGAAGTGGTTATGCGAAAAAATTAATCTGATTTAATTTTACGTTCGTTTTATTAATACGGCAATAACTTAAATATAAAGATAATTACGAGCAAATACGACCATCCTGAGGAATAATATATTTATTTTATGTTAAAATACAAAAATATCGTGATTAAAAAGTGTGAGAATACAGCCCTTATAAGGATAAGGCTGGTAGCCGACCAGCCACCGATTAGCCACCGACCTACTTATTAATATAAATCCACCATCTGGCAGCTAATAAGAAACGCCAGATAAAAATAACCTAATATATTTATTTTTTAGAATCTGCTTTACGATTAGTCGGAAATTATCTTATTTAACTTATAGCTGTCCATTATTTTATAATTTTTTTATCTATTATAAAAAGTAACGCAATAATTATCAAAAGCAGAATTCGCTAATTATAAAACGAACATAAATTATTAATCGAAAAGATCGCCAATCGGAACCTAACCGATAAACGATCGATTACGGTACGGGAATAGGCGAAAAAGCTTATAACGGAGCCTTAACGGACAAAGGATTATGGTTCCCGAGATCCTAAATCCCCTTATATATATAATAAGGATATATCCCGATAACCATTAAATAAACGGTCGGAAAACGGGCGTAATATAACGAACGCGTTTCGGAATTCAAAATAAAAAAAGGTTAAATCCTTTAGTAATAACCAGATTTTGGAAATTATTTGTTAGCAGAATAAATAATATTCGGAATTATTCCGATAATTAGCCGAATAATAAGTAATAATATAAATTAAAAAAGTAAAATTTTATAAGTTGATTACGATATTATCGCAAAAGCTTAAAGGCGATAAGCAAATACCGCGTTATAATTATTCGAAATTTTCCGAATACGCATTAATTAGAAAAAAAGAAAATTAAATAAAAATTATTACGGAAACTTATGCCGAAAGGCCAAAACGAAATGCCTTTATTTACATTTAATAAGCCATAAACTATATGGACGTTTTTATTATAAGTATTTAATAATTATACCGTATTACGTTTAATTATCTTAATTACGAAAAAAATAGAAAATAGAAAATTTATAAATTTTTATTAGAAAAGATTACGTAAATCCTATTTTTTTAATAAAGAATATAGAGAATAATTTATGGAATTGCGATAACGATCCGATTAATTACCGTTAGATTTTTATACTAAATAAAGGCTTTTAATTCATAAAATAAAATTTACGAATACTTTTAACCCGGAAAACGATTAAAATAATAAACGTTTTATTTTTAATTATTTTTATAAATTAATATCAGGGTTATAAAATACTTTATTACGGAAAAACGTTAAGTTAAAACGAATTAATAACGTAATAAATAAAATAAAATATTATTAAGACGTCTAGAAAAAGGCGAAAAAAAACCGATTATTTTCCGTTAAAGATATTAATAAGGATAAATAATTTTATTTTAACGTTTTTGGAAAAAAAATTCCTTAAAATAAATTGAAAGTGCCGTACGAAAATAATAAGGACCGTAAACGTTTTTATATTCGGAAAGCCAATAATCACCGATTTAATTGCGATCGAAATAAATCCGTATAACTTAATATCCTTAATTTTTATAAGGGTTTATTTAAATATTATAATTGTAAAAAGCCAAATTACAGAAATATAAATTACAAATTAAAAAGGGATACGAAAACCTTATTATTCCGGTCATACGGAAACCAATTTCCGAAAGCCGTATAAAATGTTATAATATATAACGATAAATTAAATTAATTTTTAAACGTAAACCTAAAAAAAGCCGGAATAAGCGTATATATTTAATTTACTTCGGCTAATAATTACAGAACGGTCGGAATAAAGCCGCCCTTTACAAGGAAAACATTTATTAAAAAAATACGGGAAATATAATAATATAAGTAAATATGGATATCGGAATATAAATAAATATTATAAGCAAAAAGTTAACAAAAAAATTTAACTTTTAATTAATTTCCGTAAATATTTTAGATTTTATCGGCGTTAACGGCGCGTATATTAAGTATTATAAAGTTTACGAAATTCCTGTTAATATAATAAATAATAACGGGAACGAATAAGAATTTAAGCAAATTTACTTTATAATACGCCGTAATCGGAAAACGTCCGATCTTTTATTATTTAAACCAGGAATAAATAAATTAGAGATTTTATTAAATATAATTATATGTTAATAATTATATGGATTATTATAAAAAGTCGATAAATAAAAAATCGCAAATTTAGTATTTTCTGGTAAGCAAATTTATACCGTTAATTTAATAAGCCTAGCCGAAAAATTAGATATTCCGGAATTTGAGAAACAGTAAAAATAAGGGATAATTAACCTCCTTATATACTTAAAAAATTTCCGGCAAATATATTGTGAAAAAATAGCGAAAAAAATACTTTAATTATTAGGGGTAAAATATATAATAAACCTAATCCTAGGGAAAACGCCTTTATTCGGCCTAATTTACCTTATTTCGGAGGCCTAAAGAAAAGTATTCGAAAAATATATCCGAAAAAACCTGAAAATAGGCCGGATACGTTATTCGAAAACAAACGTAAAGATATTAATATTATTTATGCTTAAAAAAACGGCAATTTCAGATTATACATTAATTATAAGGAATTAAATCGGGTAACGATAAAAAATCGATACCTTTTACCCTTGATTTTAAAAATAATAAATCGCTTAAAATTAACCAAGGTATTTTCGAAAATTAATTTTAAGGATATTTACTATTATATTAGAATTAAAAAGGGCGATTAGTAAAAAACTGCTTTCCGAACGCGGTACGGGCAGTTCGAATATACGGTTATGTTATTTAGCCTTATTAATACGCCAATTACGTTTTAAACTTATATGCATAACGTATTAGCTGGATTAATTAACCATATATACGTAATATATCTAAATAATATAATTATTTATTCGGATAGCGAAAAAAAGCATACGAAATATTTTTAACTAGTTTACGAACGGCTGTTATAATATTAACTGTTTACCAAAACGTCCAAATACGAATTCTTTAAAAAAAAGATAAAGTTCTTAAGATTTATAATTAGTACTGACGGTTTGGAGATAGATTACCGACTGGTCGATGCTATCGAAACGTGGTTAAAGCCAGAGTTAATTTATAATATTTAAGTATTTCTGGGATTCGCGAACTTTTATCGGAAATTTATCGCCCATTATTCGCGCATTACCGAACCCATCACTAGGCTCCTAAGAGGGGCGCAGGGCAGAGGTAAAGCAGCAGAATTCAGGCAGCCCAGAAGAAGTATTATGATCAGCGCCACACGCCCATGGAATTCCAATCAGGGCAATAGGTAGGTCTATCGACCAAGAACTTCAAGTTTAAGAATAAGAAGCTCGTACTTACTTATATCCGGGTTGTAATCAAGGAGCGAGTAGGTTTCCAGACGTACAAAGTAATCCTTTTTACCAAATACTAACGGATGTATAATATATTTCCAGTATCCTTATTAGAACCGTAGCATAACCGGGAACCGGGCGACGTCCAGATGGCGTTACCGGATTTGATAAAGGAATAGGAAAAATAAGTAATAAAGGATATCGTCCGTTACCGAAATAACTAGGGGTAACGCGAATATCTGATTAAATAGGAAGGCTGGCCTACCGAGTACAATACGTAAGAACCCCGAAAGCATTTCGAATACGCGCTTAAAATATTGTAACGTTACGAAAAAAAAGTTAGATACGTATATAAGAAATAAGACGACTTAAAAACTGTAAGGTAATAGCAGCTTAATTAGAAATTAATCGCCTAATAATTACAAAAATTACAAAAAATAATTTTAAGCAGAATTAAAATATTTATATTAAAGTATTATTTAATTATATAATTATTTTTAAGCTTTTGGCAAATAATTACCTTATCGTATATTAATTAAAAACTTATAAGCAATATAAAAAAATTAAACCTTTATTTCGAAAACAAAATTTTGCATTTAATTATTAAGTTTTACGTTAATTAATTTTTAATAAATATATTAAGGAAATTAATATAAAAATATTAGAAAATAATCGGAAAATATATGACGCCAAAAAACGGGTATATTTATTAAATTTGTTAAACGTAAAACCTGGAAAAAACTTAGAAATATCTTATTTTGTACGCAAAACAGGACCTCAATAATCAGAATATAATTTATTATTAATCGGAAATAGGGTGCCGTCTTTAAAACGCTTAACGTACTTGGGTTTAGTAATAATTTTGCCGGGCAAAGCCGTTTTTTAATTATAGTTCTTAATAAGTATTAAAATTTCGTTAAAACGTCGGAAAATAGGCGGAAAATATTTATAAGCGGAAAGCGTAACGGTATAACGACTTTCGAAAATCGATTTATTTATAAAAATACCTTAAAATTACGCTTAATTGGAAATTAATCGGAAAATAATAAAAAAACCGTAATATTTATAAAAAAACCTAAAATTATAAATGTATAAAATAATGTTAAAATTAGATTTCCGTAACCATAATAAATGATCGGAAATTAACCTTAATTATATTAAGGAAATAATATTCCTTAATAATAACCGTATTAAAGGCGAACTTAATTTCGTAAAGGACGTCAAGTCGACGACCGACCGTAATTACGTTAAAACGTTCGTACTAGGTACTTATAATACGAATTTTTTCGAGCTTGTCGATTAACTCCTAATTATCGGTACCGAATTAAGAAATTATTTAGGCGGTACTTTTAAGGACGATCGGAATTTAAACAAAAATTAAATAACGATATTAATAATATTAAGAATAATTATTTATTACGCGAAACATTTTATAATAATAATTAATTATGATATAATTTAAGGTATTCGGAATTTAAACGTAAATCGTACGGTAATCGAAATAACGTTATATTACGTAAATATAATATGGCTTATTACCGCCCGTAATGCAATTAATATCTATTTTACTATTAATGTTAAGGAGATAACGTTAAAGGAAATCCTAATTTTTTTAATATTAAAATACTATTTTTTTTGGAATTCCTTATAAAAAAATATGGCGAACGGAAATAGTACATAAAACAAATGGAAAAAACGAAATAAAAATAAAGAAAAACGAGAAACCGAACGGAACGCGTACGCAAAAGGAATAAAAATATAAACGCGAAAAAGAAAAAGAAAAAAAGGTAAATAAGGTAAAGTTAAAAACGGATTATAATAAGGAACTAGGCGGAATATAATTAATTACGTAATATAATACGTATTAATTATTACGGCAATTACTTATAACATAATATAACGATAAATTATCGGTAGTTATAGGTAACTAGATTTATAAAACGCGTGATATTAAATTAATAATAATATTAGTAGGAATTAATAGCTTAAAAAAAAAGTAATTATAAGAATATAGCCCTTATGAAAATAAGGCTGGTAACCGACTAGTTACCGATCAGCCACCGATCCACTTATTAATATAAATCTACCATCTGGCAGTTAATAAAAAACGCCAGATGGAAGTAACCTAATACACTTACTTCTTGGAATCTGCTTTACGACTGGTCGGAGATCACCTTACTCAGCTCACAGCTGTTCATTATCTTACAAAAAGTAAGCTTACGTATGAAATAAGGTAGCAATTCACGTATCGAGAATTTATATAACTTACGTATTTTTTAGATAATAGTTGACGACTTGTTTCTAAGGTTAACGGTTATCGGAATTTCATAAGCTTAAAAAATATATTATTAAATATTACAAAAATATTATTAGGAAAAAAAGAAAATATGATAGCACGAAAAAGTAAATACCTTTTAAAGAATTTTAATACTTTTGGTTATAATTTTTTAATAAATTTCGATTAATACGTTATCAGCAAAGTAATTTTATTACGTTATTTCTATATTTTTCGAAATAAGATTTATAAGTACGTTTAAAATAACGAATCGTTTTAGTGCGAAAAAGGTTGTTTCTAAACGATTAGTCTAAAAACGATTTTTACTTATCGAAATGAAGTTTTGTTTTCAAATTCGATAAAAAATACAAAAATATAGCAAAAATAAAATGGTATATATTATTTTTAAACGTTTTCTTAATATAAAGTTAATGGAACTTAAAGTAATTTTAAACGGTTCGAAATAATTTTTTAAAGTAGTGTCATAAGATCTTAGTAAAAATTCGATTTTATAAGTAAATTTCGCATTTGTAAAAATATTTTTATGATTTTAAACCTTATAAAAATATACTTATAATTCGGATTTTTCGAAACACCCCAAAAGTTCATTAATAGAAAAAACGGCTAATAAATATCGATTAAATAATCGATAATATCCTAGGTGGTTTCCGTAATTTCGAAACTAGTTATTTTTTCGTAACGTATATAATTCTTGATTACAAATCTTAATTAATAAGTTCGAATAAATATATATACTACGGAACTTTAACAAATCTATACGTTTCGAATAACCTATAATAATTTTTTTTAGATATTTAAAACACTTGGTTTTTAAAAAAAATAATCTATATTCGCTAAAACTATTACTGGCGTTCGATATTAAGATTTAAATAATATCGCGAATTATTTAATTTAAATTAGCTAAAGAATTAATACGAAAATTAATACTACATTATTAACAGAATAATAAAAGTTAACGTACTCTTATTACGATGCGATTAGCTGTATCAAATTTGATCTGCTTAATTTTGATTATTCTTTTGTCTTTTTTATTTTTAGATCCGTTTTATTTTTATATTTGCGTTATTTATAACTTTTAAACTTTTCTAATAGCGCCTAAAAATACTTTTAAAAATATGAAAAATAATGAAATAATTCGCCTTTTTTATTTATACTTATGTCTATTTTTCTTTTTTATATATTTATTAAAATATTCTATGCCGAAATTTGTTCCGCTATCCGTTATTATAATCTGGACTTTTGTATAAAATTCGTCTTTTTTTAACATTTCGTATAACGTTTAAGTATTCGACTTTTCTTTTTTGTTTTTATATGAATAAATATTAATCAGAAGATATTTAAATATATAGTTTTTATCAATAAAATAAACATATACATTTTGGAAAATTTGAATTAAGCTAATTCAAATTTATACAAATACGATAAATAATTATAAACGTTTAAATAACGTTTTTATAAAGCTTATTAACATTTAATTTGATTTTTTTTCTTTACAATAAAGGCTCTTAAGTAAAGAAATCGATATAACGTAAACCAAATCGGAATAGTAAAATGTATAGGTTAAAACTTTCTTATTTTCGAAAAAATTTTTAGGAAATATTTTTTTTTAAAACTAATGTATTTAAAAAGGATAAATTATTATTATTGTTAGTATTAGTACTAACGAGCGTTCAATATAATCTTTTATAAATTTTAATAGCGGTAACGTATAATAATAATTACCTTTTATTGCGGACGGTAAAATATACGAAAGTAAGTATTTTATTGCGTTAGAAAACTGTTACAAGTATTAAAATTAATTTAAAGTAATTTAGTACAATATTTAGTTTGTATATTAAGCCTAAAACTCTGAACAAATAAGGATTATTTGTAATTAACAATTATAATAAATAAATTATTTAAGAATTTATAGTTTTATATTTTCAAAATTAAATATATATCATTTTTCTACTTATTTATTTGATGATATTTTTTTAACATTTTAATATAAATATATTTATTATCTTAATACAAATATTTTGTTACTAGATTCGTAAACGTTATTATGGTTAAACATCCGAAGTTATTAATAAAAACTTTTTCTCAAACGTTCTGGTAAACGTATAAAAAGATTATATTAATTTCGAAATATATTATAAAAGATTGGAAAATAATATGATAGCATTTTGTTAAAAAGGCGAAAAAATATATGTCCGTTTAAAAATTAATTCGTATTTTAAAACATTTTGATTTTTTTTATTTAAATAATGGTATTAAATGTTAAAACGCTTAAATTATTTAGAAAATTAACTCGCTTCGAAAATTTCTTAATAAAAGTTAATTTGATGTAGAGAAATTTTATGTTACGTTTTTTGTTCTCTAAATTTTTTAAGGCACTTACCGATAAAATTACTAAAATTACGTCTATTAAAGTTTGCAATAATTTATTAATTATAATTATCTAAAAAATAGTTTAAAGTATACAGATAAGCACAACCCGAATTATATAAGGATTTCGTAAAAATGATTTCGGTTAAAAAGATGAAAGTAGGACTGGAAGCTTTTATCAAGAAACATTTTACCGTTATTCGGCAAGATTAATAATAAAACGAATTCTCGAAGCCAAAAAAGATAACGAGTTAAATGCGCCTTGTATTATTATACTTTTTTGTAGGTATGGAATTAATTGATCAAGTGGTAATTAAGATATTGTTATTTATATAAAAAGGTTATTATAGCGGTTGTTTTAAAACGGATAGCGCGTTAAGAGACTAGAGCGTTAATAGAGAAGTTTTCTTATAATTATATACCGATACGAAATAATAATTTAACAAACAAAATAATTA
This sequence comes from Monosporascus cannonballus, assembly GCA_004154925.1. Lineage (NCBI taxonomy): Eukaryota > Fungi > Ascomycota > Sordariomycetes > Xylariales > Monosporascus > Monosporascus cannonballus. The sequence continues at coordinate 28,249 of QJNS01000421.1, forward strand.
ATATACAAAGCATTTATAATTATTACTATAACCTTTCAAACCAAATCAATTATAATGAAATTTAAAATTATATAAGTTCGATTAGAAATTCAATTACAATGTTTCAAATAAAATATATTTAATATTATAACTAAAAAAAGATTTGAAGTTTAAGCTTAATAATATATAAAGTTTACTTATTACAGCAAGATTAAAACGTAATTTTAAATGTTTTATAAATTAAAACGAAAATGTTTAACAATAAGCTTAATTTTAAATGTTTAATTCTTTTAAAATTAAAAATTTATTTTTGAAACTAATTACCAATTATTATTATTTAAAATAATAAAGCTATATTCTTTTTTTTGCGTTTTGTTATTAAGAGCAACTTTGAAAAACGTTCGAATTAAGAAAAATCTAAAAATCGAAAAGAAATACCGATAAATATAAGGTTAAAAACTAACAAATTTCAAAACAGTTAAAACAGAAATGAAGTGCTGAATTAAATAAATGAAATGTTTGATTGAAAAAATATAAAAGAATTATTTAAAGATTTAATAACTCCAATAAAATTAATTAATAAATTTTATTGCCAAAATAGTAAACAATAGCGGTCTTTTATCTAAATCTATCTTTACGGCACTTTAATTAAAAAAATTAAACATTTCCGCTATAACGTCTATCTTAAAAGCAAATTAAGTTTATTTTATCTTTTCTTGAGGTCGCTTTGTTTTCATCTTTTTTCGTTTTTCCAATTAATTTAATTCTAAATCCTTTTTTAACACTTTCAAGGCCCTTTTCTTAAAAGAATTTTAGTTGCAATACAAATATCGTAACTTTTTAATCAATTTTTTTAATTTTTCGTTTTATTACTGGCGTAACTTAACTAAAACTCTTTTCGCTTTTTTTGCTTTTTTTGCCTTTTGTATTATTTTGCTTTTTTGCTTTTTTATTTTTGTTATTTTTCTATTACGTTAAAAAATTATTTTTAACTTTTCGTTACTTACGTAATAAACGCTTTTATGTTTATTTTTGGTAAAAAGTTTATAATTACAAGAAGACAAGATAAATGCTGTCGAAAAATATAATAACTAAAGTTTAGGTATTTTTAAACCGCAAAATAATGGGTTTTATTAATTCGAATATAATTAAAATAAGAAAACACGTTAATTCGCAACCTTTTAATCAAATTAATACAAGTATTGGGAAAATCGCGTTAATTTAAACAAGGCTTTTTTTTGGAATTCGACCTATCGTAATAACTCTAACTTAAGAAGGGTTAAGAATTTTTTTAATTATAGAAAAACTACTTACCGTTCTATTTTTAAAATAAAATTTCATGGAAAAAGCAAATCATATTACGATAACAGGGGTTTTTATTTTAAAAACTTATTCTTAAGGCCTAGAGCGGAACGCGTTAACGGCTAAACTTCGACTAAAGAAACTTAGCCCTTAAATGTAATCTAAGTAATCTAGATAATCTGAGAGCTAGATTATACAGATTATATAAATTTATAACATTCTTATTTAATGAGAATTAAATATATAACGAATTAATTTCTTATATTAATAATATTCACTTAATAGCGTTTGTTAATTATAAGTTTAGGTTTAGAATTAAAGACAGCTCTTTTTTACTTTATGAAAAATCTTTTCATTTTCTTAACAAACAAACTTTTAATAAATTATTTTCGCCTTATTATTATCTACAAATAAAAACTCAATTTCGGATATTGCTTGTACCTCTAGATAGATATATAACAAATTCGTTAAATATATAATTTATTTTAATTTAACTTGCATTTATTAACTTTATAAGCAATAATTAAATATATTTATATATCGTTATTTTATTTTATAACAGTAACATTAGCTTTAATTCACCGTATAAATTATTAATTATCTTGATACATATTTAATAATTTTAGTTCTAAACCGACTTTTGACTTCTATAATTAATTAAAAGCTAAATTAAAAGGTTTTTATTATTTACTTAAAAAATAATAACTCCGTTTCGATTATAACAATAATTGTAATATTTTATTAATTCGTTTATTATGTTATTATTTTTCGGATTACTTTATAAATTCAGCTTAAATACTTTTTTAATTAATCTAATTATTTACAAAAAAGATATAGCTTTAAATTGTGAGATAAGCGAAGGTACGACGCTAACCACAAGACCAAAAGATCAGCAATTTCAAACTCCAATTAGCGTTTGGACACCCTAATCTACCTTATAAGGATTAGCTGTGTATATTATCATAATTACTTCCCCTTTTTTAGTAAAGTCGTTCCGATTTTAGGACTAAATAAGGTATCGAACCCCCAAGGTTTTACTGCGCTCTATAAGCACATAACGCGGTCGGACCTTTTGCGCCGACTGCTCGCCGAACGTTAACGGTTGGAATTTTTTCGGTTTATTTTCTGGTTTTCTTTAGCCTGCAGCTGCCCCTATAAGGATTAAACTCTGTTTCCGATATCTCGCCAAAATGGCGCCGAACTGGCTGATGCATCTAATTGGGGTTTGGAATAATTATAAGATAAGCAAAGGTGCGACGTTAACCATAAGACCAAAAGATCAGTGATTTTAAACTCTAATTAGGTTTTGGACCCCCTGATCCACCTTATACGGATTAGCTGTGCATATTATTACATAAATATTTATCGTATTTTTGTAACTAAATTGATATAATAGTATTTCATAGCCTATTACGCTAAATAGAACAGGATTAATTATAACATAATATACGTTATTAAGATTTATATAAAATCTCACAAATTAGAATTTTGCAAAACGATATATAACGTAACGTATTAACTATTAAATATAATCTAAACACGATCTTTTTCTAGTATTTGTTAAGAGAACTTAAATAGGTTAAATTACAGTTTCGCAATAATTTCATATTTATTATAACTTTTTAAAAAAGATTATTTGAACATGTTTTAAAAATTAAGTTAATTAGTTTATTTATATAATCGTATTCAAATAATTAAATTATTTTTAAAAAAATCCATTTCTAATTAGTTGGATATTAGAAAACTATTATAAGTTCTTATCTTTTTCAAATAATGTACTATTTTTATATTTGTTAAATTAATTAAACACCAAATTCTAATCCTCTTTACTATATACGACAATAATATCGTTTACAAGCAATTCTCCTATTAATGAATAAAATAATAGAGTTTGAACAAATAGAGTTTAACACTAAAGTTTTCAATATATTTATAAATTTCTTTAATTTATATATTATCCTCCTAGTTCAACGTATCTTTTTACGTTATATATACGGTTTAAATAGCTTTATATACACTTTTTAACACAAATTCACCTTTCGTGCAGTTTTTATAACGTTATATTACTTGTGCCTTAGCTTAAATCGAACCGCAATAACGATTAAAGTTCGCAATAACCTTTTGGCGGATATGAAAGTTTTATTCGTTTAATTAGGACATATATCAATTGATTAGTTATTATTAAGACGATATAAGCTGTATATTAGTTGTAATTATCGAAATACGCCAATAATAATAATAACGATCGTACCGTTAACGTCCTCCGTTATTTGCAAGGGACCCAAGGATTAAAATTAATTTAAAGGCGAATTTTAATTTAAAGCGTACGCATGTAATATTTGGAATTATATCGATTTTAATCAGAATTTTTCATAATCTGTTAGATTTACAGAATTTAATATAACCTTTTATCTAAAAAAACGAATCCGCCATACGATACGAACTAATACCCTAAGCGGTTTTTTGTTCATATTTATATCCTTCGGAAAAATTATTAAAGAAATCAATTATATTAATTACTTAACGAATACCTCTGAGATAACGACCAAAGGCAGATAAGCTTATAATTAGGATTGTACGGCATATACCTCTAAAAATCGGAAATACCACATTTTCCGCAAGAATATTAACGACCTTACGAAATAGGTCCTAGAATTAATATTTCCAGTAATTAAAGAAACTAATTTCTTTTCGAAAAACATTTACGAAAAGAATACGTTAACCTAGGCGAATCCGGTAACGTATACGATAAGAAATTCCTAATTAATATTTAATAAAAGTATTACGAAACGTTAAAACAAATTTGGAAATCTAATAAGAAATTAAATAAATAAATCGTAAAATAATAAAAAAATTATAACTTTAGGATAACGATATAATATTCTAAAAACGAAAACGACGATTGTATAAGTTAACGATTTGTACATAATACTAGCCCTTATAATTGGGATATGGATTATTATTTTTTAGATAGTAAAAAAAATCGAGATCAATAACGGTACGATTAATTTCCAAAAAACGGCAGTTAATTTTTTGGATTATTGAGTTATAGTTTATTTTATATTTATATTACGAAATATTAAGGTAACATTTTTAACGTTTTACGGGATATTTACAAATTTCCTTAATTAGGACGATTTTAATTAAGAAGATACTAAGAATATTAACCCTTAATCGTAAGGAAGGACCTTAAGCTGTAAGCCGAAACGAAGTAACCGTAAAGGTTCTTATACGGACCGAAACGGTAATAAACGAAAACGTTAGGAATTAAACGTATAGAGCATCCGTTATAAAGCGTACTTAATTCATTATTATATATTATTTAATTAATATTATGCCTGTTTTAAAAAAAAAACCCAAATAGTTTCCGTTTTAACGATAAGGTAATAATATATATTTAAGGACGAATTTCCGCCGATTAATTTTTAAAGGAAGAAATCGACCGTTTATCGAAAATTATGGAAAAACTTATTATATAAAAGATAGATTAATTTTTAAAGGGGATGCGACGAATATTGGTATACTTTTTTAAATATGAATTAATATAACGCCATAAGTATTTTATTTTACTTTTTAAGGAATTTAATTAATTTAGATTTAGGGTTTACTATATATATTTTTAATTTAATTAACAAATTTCTGAATTTTAAACTTACCGTACAAGATAATAAGGTGTACGTAAACAATAGTTTTTTTCGAATTAAAAGGTACGGAAAAATTAATATAGTTTTTCGAAACCCTAGCAGTACGAAAACGCTACGTTTATATAACGTAACATATTATGAAAATTTCGCATGTAATTTGATATTTTTCCGGTAATTTCGGAAAAGAAAATTGTTAATAAACAAATGGAAAATTTAATATTTTTGTTCAAAATAAATATAATTAAATGGTTATTACGTTCATAAACAAATTAAATTGATTCGTTATTGAAAATATTAATATAATAATTATTTATATAATTTTAATAACTTATAGATAAAACGTTAATTTAAGGATAACAAAATTATTACAAATCGATAACGGTATTATATAGTACCTAAAATTAGGATATTTAGGACCCGAAATAATTGTTGAATTACAATTTTATACTAAAGGAATTCGCTTAAAAGATCTTATAATAATCGAATACTAAATATGTAATAAGGCGAAAGTTAAAAGGCTAATACGCCATAAATTAAAAAAAAGAAATATTCCAATTAAAATAAAGAATTATTATAGGTTTTACAGATTTTGGAAAAAAACTCTAAAGAATATAAATACGTTATATTTATTACCGATAAATATATAAATTTTATTTGAGATATTTATTTTAAAAACCGAAAGCGAAATATTTTAATTATAATGTTTTGATATTTTCTATATGTTTTAAAAAATTAAAATAAAATTTTTCTATAAGTGGTTAAAAACGATAACTAAATTTTAAAAAATTACTAATTTCGAAATATATTTTAATCGCTTCTTTTAATATTAAATTTGAACTCTTAATATTATATATCTACGTTTAAAACGGGGATATAAAACATTTAAGGGATATAATTAAAAAAACAATTACGATGCGAAATAACGTTAAATTACGTTTATTTTTAATCGTATATATCCTTAAAACGGTAATATATTTATATAATTATACTTTTAAATATATTTTTTGGCAAACCTTATACGAAATTTATTATCTTTATTTAACGTATAAAAACAGCGTTATAATATTTAAGCGAAAACCTTATTAAGCTTATTTACAAATATATGGTTATATGGTTTACGTTATAATAATTACCGCTATAAAGAAAAAATAAAAACTTTAAAAGTTAAATCCTGAAACGTAAATTGGTTATTTCGTCGGTTACCGATTTACGAATATTTACGAAATTTGAAACTTATTAATTAATAAAATTATTGTTATTCGAAATATGTAGTTTAGCAAAAAGGTTATCTTTTTAAATAATATCAACGATTTAAAAAACAATTTTTTATATATTATAAGAAAAGTTACAAAAACTATTTTAACAGATAGAAATACTTAATTAAAACGATAATTATCTAATTTAGTTATAGAAAAAGATAAAACCTTTAAAATAATAATTTAATTACTGGCTAAATAAAAGAAATGGCTGCAAAAAAAGTATTAACGTAAAATATATACAAAATAAGAAAAAAATAAACTTATTCGTAAAAAATTAATTATTTTTATACGACCGTTATATTCGAATTATTTTTATTTTTTGAAATATTATCGCCATTAACGTTTACCTTAATAACTGTTATAATTATTATGCCGACGGAAAAAACTAAAAGTAACCCTAAATTCCTCTTATATTATTTAACCCAAAGTAACGGTAGAAAACGAAAGTACCTTACGAGTTATAAACGTAAGCTCCCCGTATGTTCTCTATTAAAAAGGTATTATCCAAAACGAATACAAAATATGGGAAGCCGTATTTAATATAAAACATTTAATCCTTTTCGCAAGTACGTATAATAACCGGCCAGTAAATTGCGGAAATTTAAGGAAGTTAATTATCCGAAATATACGTTACCTTAATCGAAAAAAAAATAATATTTTAGCATATAAAAAGGTATTTAGATTATAAGACTATATATATAAACATATTTTACCGCCATTGCCGTAAGGTCATAAAAAGCTAAGTATATATCCGTTAAAGAAAATATTTCGTAAAACCGAAAAGGCTTATTTATAAAGTTATAAGGAAATACGATTTTAGGAAACCGTTAATTAATTTTTTATTAAAGGAAAATAGATTTTAAGATATGTATAAATATACGTTTATAAGTTTAATAAGTATAATTAATTTTAAAAATACAAAATCCGCTTTATTATACGAAATCATTAATAATTTAAAATCGTTTACAGCGATATATACGTAATTATTCTTATTAAAAATCGTTTTAAACTTTAATCGTTATTATTGTTAAGTTCCACTTAAAGCTTAAATAATATAACGTTATAAACGTTTTTATAAATATTAATTTACTTTACAAAATATATATAAAAATGCCTTTAAGATATCGGTAACGTAATAAAATTTTTCTAACTAAAAAATATTATATAAATTAAAAAAGTTATTTTTATTATGCGAAAAAAATTTTATTAGGATATTTAAAAATTAAAACTTAACCCCATTTTTTATAAACCGTATTATTTTATTCGTTAAAAGGTTTTTATTTTTTTTATAAATGATATTATTACAATATATTACGAAGATAATTAAGGCTTTGTTAATTAATTAATCCAACAAATATAAAAAGGGTATACCTTAATAAAAAATAAAGATTTATGGTAATTTTTTCGTATTAAAATAATTAAAAATAAATTTAATAAGAAAACCCAGTTATTTTAATCTGATTTCATAAATAAATTAATTAACTTAATACCGAAAAAATGGTTAAATAATTTCTTAAAAATATTTATAATTAATATTAAGTTATTGCCGAATCTTAATTTAGCTTATTTAAATTTTGTTAACAAATATTAAAAAAAATCGGTTTTATTTTTTTCTAATAGTTAATACGCGATTCGATATATCTTTTACGTTATTCCGATTTGCCCGATTTAACTTAAATCTTAATAACGTATATTATAAGGTTGCCGACCAAAATATGTTATATTTAATCGGAACCAAAACGTTAACGTTATAATTCGGGGGTAAAAATTTATTAGATATTTGGAACGATATTTTTTTTGCGGATAATACGATTAATCGAAAAAGTTTTTAAATCTATGTTACAAAATTATTCGGAAAAATAATAAAATAATAAGCGAATAAATAAAATATACTAATTATTTTTATAATAAAAATAAAATTATTATCTTTTGCATAAGACATAAAACAATCTTTTTTAATTTTCGATTAATTAAAAAATTAAGAATTATTTTAAATATAAAACCGTTAAATATATGGTATAATAATTAATAAATTATACAGCTTATTAATATCGATATTATCTTATTAATAACGAAATTACGGTATATAAATATATATAATTATTAATTACGATAAACGATAAAAAAGAATTTAATCAAAATAAATTATACGCTTATAGGTAATATGTTAATTAACGGTTTAACGAAAACTTTATTACGTAAATTTTTTAAGTACTTTAAAAAATAATTAAAATTAATAGATATTACGGAAGCTTTGCATTAATAAAGGGATATCCTGCAAAAGATTTTAAAAAAGGAATTAATTAATTAAAAAGATTTAATCGCTAAAGAAAAAGTAAAATAAATAACTGTGGCTTTAGGAATTATAATAATTAATACCGTGAATATTTTAAGGTGTTAAAAGGGTATATCGGTTAGCAGGGGGTACTTTAGCATCCCATATACGGAAGATTCCCGTTGATCGGAATATATATGTTCCGGGACTAGATCACCTTAAAGTGCAATGCGCGTTCTAGAGCACCTGCAACTAGTTATTAATACATACATAATTGATGTCCCTTATATCTAACAAGACGTGATACGATTACTGTATTTATTGCTTAGATTCCCACGATACTTCTGCTAACATAAACCCGTACGACCAAGGTTTAATAGTTGGTTGAACCCCCTAGCTCGTCACATAAATACTATAACGGCCTTTTTATACGCTAGGTAAATAAAATAAATTTTATGTAAAATTTACTAAAATGAACGTAGTTAAAAGTACGGCTATACAAATCTATTGCCCTTTAAACTTTATCACCTAAGTACCCAAGTACCTCAGACATATAAACCCCTCTGCTTTCCAGCCTGCCTTGAAAATTTTCTTCTTCCTTTCTTCTTTATTGTGGTGCATGGGCTTTACGCGCTGCAGGGAGAATTCGTCCGAGTACATTTTTTTGCTGATTGCAAGCTTTTTAGTGGCCAGCTCCAAACTCGGCCTAGCCAACTGGGGAATCTTTGGAACCTTTACACCATTCTTGATTATTCATTTCATCGTGTTCTGCCCTCCTATGGGTGGAGGTGAAGAAGGGTTGCGATATAATGCTCTGTGGCGTCCCACACCTCACTAGTGCGAGCGTTCCCATCGTCATATCCAGTCTTGAGACAGTAGATGACGGAAATTCTAGACGCCCCCGTAGCCAACTAGCTGTTCAAGAGTTCAAAGAGAGTTCTCGAGGCGACAGTAGCGAGCTCCCCGTCAGGAGATGTGAACCCATCGAGCTAACTCTAACGGCAATTGAGCAACTTGTAGTTCTGAAGCCCGTTGAAGCCCGTATCAAAAACATCACCTTTCTCGAAAACGGATTCGGCAAAAGAGAGACAACACCAAAGCGAACAATGAAGATCGAGTACAAAATGTTTGGATGAATATATGTTCTGATATATCGGTAAAGGTAGTGTATAGATAACTAGTGTTTGGCAGATGTTGACTTAATTAAATCCGCGCCTAAACTACTCCTTCCAGGGCCCTATTAAGTGGCACTCGTCCTTTGTGACTACCCCACCTGCTGTCTGTATGTAAGATATCATCGACGGTGTGTCTGGCCCAAAAGCAGCGATCGCCCCCGCAGCGAGGTACCAGGGTAGGGACCCCCCTCATTGTCATCATAGACCTGGAACCAGAAGCCGTGGTGTCTGAGCGCCTCGTAGGAGCCCCCATCCATGTAACAGGACATTTGCTCGTATAACCACTGGTAGCTGTCTGGGCGTTCGAGGTCAGGCTGCACCTCCGGGTGGTTGCTATGTCCCATGATATCCGAATGTCCAATGATATCAAGACCACTGCGGTCGAATATTGCGTGTTGTACATGAAGGCCTGGCGGGCTTTCAGTCGTGACCCGTTTCCTTGAGTTTCGATGCCAGGGCCGTGGCCAAGCCTGAACTTGTGTTCTCCAGTGTCTTCCCGACGCCCCATATAGGCAAAGTGGAAATCTTGCCCATCGCGCTCCATCGCAAACACGGGCCAGGCTTCGGTCTCGTCGTGACGCTTCTTAGGCGATCCGGGTATGTTTCCATCCCACATTCCGATATGTTTGACGTCTATACCAAGTTTGGTAGATATGGCATTTTCGACCCGACTGACCGGATCGTCCCGTTTATCAAGTTGGTCGTACCCGTTCCGGTAAAACGGACCATTTGGAAGACGGTGAAGAGGGTAATCCTGAAGGGGAATATCAGCCACTTGCCCCTCGATATTGACGCCGTTGGTTAATGTCGCAAAATATTCCCAGGTATCGGCCCCCCCAAGGATGAGCGTAGCGCCGGTGCCCACTGCTGCGACTACACATCTGGATCCGGGAGCGGCGTCGCCCCCTTGGTGCCAATCACCGCAATCATCCCGAAGACCCTAGAACCCGTAACCGGTGGAAATAAGGCCTACCAACTCCAGACCAAGCCTGAGTGGCTGGCGGACTCGGAAGGCGATATTTTCCGACGAGAGATCACTGGAGTCTGTAGCCTGGTCAATGGCCTTGATCAGGTAGTATCAGGGGGGTCATAATTACCCAAATCGGTTGCTTCCAACTTGGCCGGCTTGGACCCGTCTCCTGTCTCGGATCCCGGAAGGATGAAAGAAGTTGCCCGAAGCCCATGTCTCATAGAACGAGCTTCTTGAGTTTGTTTGATCGTAGAGCCTGGGCCCTGAAACACATTCCCCTTGAGATCTCCCTCGGGATCTCGACTAGCGGAAGAAAGGGGCTCGTCGGGAACCGAGAAGCAAGTGAAAGGTGACACAAGTGTAAACGTGCTAACAAGCACAGACAATGGCCTCATATTAAGAGTCTATGGCTGGCAGATGCGAAGATAAAAGGGATACTGGAAAATACGTCTTAGAGAGATGAAATAGAATATAGAAGTGGACTGCTGTGAGTTTCTGCTTGTCATCTCGAGAGAACTGACAACAGGCGTGCAGCTGGTTCTTATACTACTGGGCTTGATGACTTCCTGAACTCACTAAGCAGCTTTCGAGGAGATCATAAGTTCCTAGGTCCGCTGGGTTTCACACTCACCGGCCACGGGACTGATACTGGGCTATGCATCATTGCCAGAGACGACTGTTCTCACTGTGCCGCATCTCAAATACCCAAGTTTAGAGAAAAAATTGATCCCATGAAATCAGCCAACACAATCCTCGCAAAGCTATCTCCATTCAGAACTGGAAGAAAGATTCTAGACTTGATGGCAAAGGGGAAGGGAGGAGGAGGAGGAGGAGGGGGGGGGGGGGGGGGG